>JARQOD010000749.1:0-126223 GCA_033576555.1 Oophaga sylvatica | reverse complement strand
CCGGCGATTCAGGCGAGAGTCAATGATTTTTGATGCTTGAAATTCGAAGTTACCATTGACCAACACTGGAGGAGGAGGTAGAGGTGACGGTATGACTGGTGCCACATACCTTTTAAGTAATGACTTGTGGAACACATTATGTATTTTAAAAGTAGAAGGGAGTTCCAGACGAAATGCCACAGGATTAATTATGGAACTGATCCTGTACGGCCCGATGAATCTGGGACCCAGTTTCCAGGAGGGCACTTTAAGTTTTATATTCCTGGTAGACAACCATACCAGATCGTTCACATTCAGATCTGGACCAGAAACTCTCCTCCTATCAGCCATACGTTTGTAACGGTTCCCCATCGTACTCAAATTATTCAATACACCTCGCCACACAGAAGCAAGTGACGACGAGAAACGCTCCTCCTCAGGAACCCCAGAAGGACCCCCCCCATTGAAAGTACAAAACTGGGGATGAAAACCATATGCCCCAAAAAACGGGGACTTACCAGTGGACTCGCTCCGCCTGTTGTTAAGAGCGAACTCTGCCAGAGGCAAGAAAGATGACCAGTCCTCCTGGTTCTCCGAGACAAAACACCGGAGATATGTCTCTAAACTCTGATTCAGACGTTCTGTCTGACCATTGGTCTGTGGATGAAAAGCCGAGGAAAACGACAATTGCATCCCCCGACGTAAACAAAATGCCCTCCAAAATTTGGACACAAACTGAGATCCCCTATCTGACACCACATCAGAAGGCAACCCATGAAGTCTCACGATCTCCCTAATGAACACCTGCGCCAGAGTTTTAGCATTAGGGAGTGCAGGAAGAGCAACGAAATGTGCCATCTTACTGAACCTGTCAACAACCACCAGTATGACAGTATTCCCTGACGACGGAGGAAGATCCGTAATGAAGTCCATAGATAAATGAGTCCATGGACGCTCCGGAAGTTTCAAGGGTAAAAGGGTCCCAGATGGACGGGTATGAGGAGTTTTAGAGCGAGCACAAAACCCCACAGGACGCGACAAAAGTTATAACATCTTTATTAGCGTTAGGCCACCAAAATCGGCGAGAAAGGAGATCTAAAGTAGCCTTACTCCCTGGATGTCCTGCTAAAGCAGAATTATGATGTGCCTCAATAACCTTTTGTCTCAACTGATTCGGGACAAACAGTCTCCCTGGAGGTCCTGCAGGGGCGTCCCCCTGAGCCTCTAACACCTCCTCCTCAAGCTCAGAACATACAGCCGACACTACCACCCCCTCCTGAAGGATAGGAATCGGGTCATCCGTTTTCCCGGCCCCTGGGAAACTGCGAGACAAAGCATCAGCCTTTACATTCTTAGACCCCGGACGATAAGTGACGACAAAATTAAACCTGGTAAAAAACAACGACCATCGAGCTTGTCTGGAATTCAGACGCTTAGCGGATTCTAAATACAGCAGGTTCTTGTGATCAGTAATAACGGTGACCGGGTGGACTGCCCCCTCCAAAAAGTGACGCCATTCCTCAAAAGCCAATTTAATGGCCAAAAGTTCCCTATTGCCGATATCATAATTCCTTTCGGCGGACGACAATTTCTTAGAAAAGAAAGCGCACGGATGCCATTTAGCAGGGGACGGACCCTGGGACAATATAGCACCCACCCCTACGTCAGACGCGTCCACCTCCACAATGAACGGCTGAAATACATCTGGTTGGATGAGAACGGGTGCCGAAGCAAAACATCTCTTTAAAGAGGAAAAGGCTTGACAAGCTTTGTCCGACCACCTAGAAAAATCCGTCCCTTTTCTCGTCATGTCAGTGAGAGGTTTGACGACAGACGAGAAATTACAAATAAATTTCCGGTAGTAATTAGCAAACCCCAAAAAACGCTGCAGAGCCTTAAGATCCCCTGGCTGATCCCATTCAAGCACTGCTCTCACCTTTTCAGGGTCCATACGGAAACCGGATGCTGACACCAAAAAACCCAAAAACTGAAGTTCCTGTACGGCAAAAACACACTTCTCCAGTTTGGCGTATAGTTTATTGTCTCGCAAGATCTGCAACACCTGTCTCACATGCTCCTGGTGAGACACAAGATCTGGCGAGTAAATTAAAATGTCATCCAAATATACGACCACAAACACCCCCACAAGGTGACGAAAAATGTCATTAACAAAATGTTGGAAAACTGCTGGTGCAGTAGTCAGACCAAAAGGCATAACCAGGTTTTCATAATGTCCCTCCGGCGTGTTAAACGCCGTTTTCCACTCATCCCCCTCTTTTATTCTAATCAGATTATACGCCCCCCTGAGATCCAATTTAGAGAACCATTTGGCGCCAACAATTTGATTGAAAAGATCAGGAATAAGAGGGAGTGGATACGGATCTCGAACAGTAATCCGATTAAGTTCGCGGAAATCCAAGCAAGGGCGTAGGCCTCCATCTTTTTTCTTCACAAAGAAGAACCCCGCGGCTACAGGGGAAGATGAAGGTCTAATATGCCCTTTGGCCAGACTTTCGGAAATATAATCTTTCATAGCCTGTCTTTCAGGACCAGAAAGATTATACAACCTAGCTTTAGGTAACTTAGCATCAGGAAGTAGATTAATAGAGCAGTCATACACACGATGAGGAGGCAACTCCCGACACCCCTCCTCAGAAAAAACATCCCAAAATCCTCCAAAAAAGGAGGCAATGTACTAGGTATGACCGCACTGATGACTGTGTTCATGCAGTTGCTTTTGCAAAACTCACCCCATTGGCTTATCTCTCTGGACTGCCAATTAATTACAGGGTTATGCTTAACCAGCCAAGGAAGTCCCAACACAATGGGAGTAGGTAAACCCTCCAACACATAACAAGATAATTGTTCCCTATGTATTGCCCCTACCCGAAGGTCAATGTTATGAACCTCATGAACAAAGCTTCCTTGGCCGAGAGGCCTGGCGTCAATGGAAAAAATAGGGATCGGTTTGACCAATACACTCAGATGCATACCTTGAGCCTGAGCAAACTGAGCGTCAACCAGATTGGCGCCGGAACCACTATCCAGAAGAACAGACAATCTCTTCACTCTAGTACCAAACACCACCTCCACTGGTACAAGGAACTGAGAAGAACCGGCGGATGAAATACATACTCCCAGGTTGTCATCCACCACACAACCTGGGATTAGCAGTTTTCCGGCGACTTTTTACTTAACAAGACACGGGATGGACATTCTCCAACAAAATGTCCCTCTTTCCCGCAGAAAAAACACCTTCTAGTCCTGCGGCGTGCCGCCAATCCCCTACTACGAAAAGATGTCCCTCCCAACTGCATAGGCTCATCCGAACAGACAAGGGGAACCTCAACATAAGGGACTTTAGTGGTAGGTGGAGAAACAACAGGGAGTGGAGTTACCTCACCCCTCTCCCGAAGCCGTCTATCAGTACGGATAGCTAGGGCCATAGCAGCCTCCAGAGAAGGAGGAGACTCATACTGAGCCAAAACGTCTTTTAATTTGTCAGAAAGCCCCTGACAAAACTGGCTCCTAAGAGCTGGGTCATTCCACTGAGTATCCGTGGCCCATCTACGAAACTCAGAAGCAAATTCCTCCGCAGGACGATCTCCCTGCTGTATCTTACGTAATTTAGTCTCAGCAAGAGAGACCCGATCTGGGTCATCATATACCAATCCCAGAGCAGTAAAAAATTGATCTACAGACTGTAGAGCCGGGGATCCCGGAGGAAGGGAAAATGCCCAGGATTGAGGGTCCCCTTGAAGAAGTGAGATAACAATTCCCACTCTCTGCTCATCACTCCCTGATGATCGCGGCCGAAGCCGAAAATACAATTTACATGCCTCCCGGAAGGTAAAAAATTTGTCTCGCCCACCAGTGAACCTATCTGGAAGAGCTACTTTAGGTTCAACTCTGGTTTGCTCCAGGGGAGACAAAACTTTGGACTTAATGTCCGTCAGTTCCATGGATAATCCCTGCAACTGCAGAGCCAGCTGGGCTACTGGATCCATGGTAACTAGAGATAATTTTTTATGGCCAGTGAAAATGTCACGCTGTCTAATGATATGACTACAATGTCAGTAAACTATTTATACAGGAACCACACTCTATACAACATATAGTTTAGCAACATCAGAATGTAAGTATAAAATAGATTTACCTGACACAATATCAGCAGAACTTAGGGTTAATCTTGAGGACTAGATGTGTAGAAACGATATCAGTTGAATTCAGGGTTAATCTTGAGGACTTGATGAGCTGTAACAGGAAAGAGGAGGACCGGGGTCTAACCTGACCCTACACTGGGGTCCTAACTAATCCCTTACCTTGGAGGTACTGATAATGGTTCAGAGGTCCAAGTCTCCAGCCTAACCCTGTCTCCTATCAGACCCTGAACACGGTAATCAGTCCAAAGAAGGATCCTGATTACCACCAAAGGGATATGGGCTGATCTCAGCTAAATACACAGATTAGACATATAAGACAGACAGGATAGCACTCTCTTGCATACACACTCAAACACCGAAGGAACATAAATGGTCTGGGAAATAAACTCTAAGCAAGTTAAGCTTAAAACAACTAAGGAGCTCTCAACTAGAGTCTATACAGATTCATTCCTATCTGTGGTCTGCATGAAGTGTTTCACTGGCAACTCCCAAAGCAGACAACCAGAAACTTAAAGGAAACCAATCAACAAATAATCAATTGCAGCCGGGAGAAACTGCACCCAGTCCCAGCACCGAGCACAGACAGAATTAACTCCCTAGCTGCCAAACACAAAGAAACAGCAACTCAGCTGTGAGAAGTCAAAATGTGCAACCGCGACGATCTTCGTGGCAATGCACACATGACAGATACACTCGCTTGAACATCTTCTCTAATCATGTTTCGTATATTAGACAATAAAAAGGTTTAATAATAATAATAATCTTTATTTATATAGCGCCAACATATTCCGCAGCGCTTTACAGTATAACAGTTTCAAAACACAAGTCAGTAACAATGTTAACAATACCATAATTTAAGTAAGATAAGATGACCCTGCTCGTGAGAGCTTACAATCTACAATGAGGTGGGGGAGATACAAAGTACAGGTGTGTATACACAATGGTGTATTTACAATGATGGTCCAGCCATCTTGCGGGAGTGAGGGATGGATGGAGATAGTGAATGGGCTACACACACACACTTACACATAGAATGACTTTGATTAGTGAACGTGATAGGCCGCTCTGAACAAATGAGTTTTGAGGGAGCGCCTGAAAGCATGCAAATTGTGGATAGTCCTAATTTCTTGGGGTAGAGCATTCCAGAGGATTGGCGCAGCGCGGGAGAAGTCTTGGAGTCGGGAGTGGGAGGTACGGATTAGAGCAGAGATTAGTCGAAAGTCATTTGCAGAGCGCAGCAGTCGGTTAGGCCGATAGATGGAAATGAGGGAGGAGATGTAGGGGGTGCTGCACTATGGAGAGCTTTGTGGGTGAGAACAAGTACTTTGAATTGGATCCTATAATGAATGGGCAGCCAATGTAAGGACTGGCGAAGAAAGGACGCGTCCGAGTACCGATTAGCCAGTTGGATGACACTGGCTGCTGCATTAAGGATGGACTGGAGAGGGGAAAGTCGAGTAAGGGGGAGGCCAATTAATAAAGCATTGCAGTAGTCCAGGCGGGAGTGGATCAATGCTACAGTGAGGGTTTTTGTTGTTTCCATGGTGAGAAAAGGGCGGATTCTAGAGATGTTCTTTAGGTGTAGGCGGCAAGAGATTGTACATGGGAGGCGAAGGAGAGATTGGTGTCAAACATAACACCCAGACAGCGAGCCGGGGTGTTATTATGGTGCCACCCACGGAGAGGGAAATGTCAGATTTAGAGAGGTTAGTAGATGGCGGGAGCGGAAGAAGTTCAGTTTTGGAGAGGTTGAGTTTCAGATAGAGAACGGCCATGATGTTGGAGACTGCGGACAGACAGTCACTGGCGTTCTGTAGTACAGCGGGGGTAAGGTCGGGGGATGACATGTATAGTTGTGTGTCATCAGCATAAAGATGGTACAGAAAGTCAAATCTGCTGATGGTCTGTCCAATTGGGGCCGTGTAGAGAGAGAAGAGAAGGGGGCAAAGGACTGAGCCCTGGGCTACACCGACAGCGAGAGGAAGAGGAGATAACGTGGAGCCAGAGAACAAAACACTGAAGGAGCGGTCAGAAAGATAGGAAGAGAGCCAGGAGAGAGCAGTGTCTTTAATACCTAGTGACTGGAGCCTAGACAGTAGGAGACAGTGGTCAACCGTGTCGAAAGCTGCAGAAAGGTCGAGAAGAATGAGCAGAGTGGTCACCGTTACGATTTGCTGTCAGGTCATTGGTCACTTTGATGAGTGCAGTTTCAGTCGAATGTAGGGGTCGGAAGCCGGACTGTGAAGGGTCTAGAAGGGAGTGAGTGGAGAGGTAACGGGTAAGGCAGGAGTAGACTAGGCACTCCAAAAGTTTAGAGATGAAGGGGAGATTGGAGACTGGTCTGTAGTTGTTTGTACAGGAAGGGTCGAGAGAGGGTTTCTTTAGTAATGAAGTAACGATGGAGTGTTTGAAGGAGGATGGGAAAATGCCAGAGGAGAGTGAGAGATTAAAGATTGTAGTTAGGTGAGTTGTGACAACTGGAGAGAGAGACTGGAGGAGATGTGAGGGAATGGGGTCGGTAGTGCATGTAGTCGAACAAAAGGAAGAGAGGAGTCTGGAGACTTCTTCTTCTGTGATGGGATCAAATGTGGAAAGTGAGCCGGGGTAAAATGCAGGGAGGGATGGGAGTCACAGCACTTGGTGGTTGAGAGCAGATTTCCTGACGGATAGTATCTATTTGTTCTATAAAGTGGGAGGCCAGTGTTATGAATGTGCTGGAGATGGTTTCTGAGCTGAGGCTCCCTCTGGTGGTTGCAGACAGTACTGAACCTTACAGCGAGGAATGGCAATCTGGGATCACGGACTGGACTGATATATGGGAAGTTCCCTCCCATGATGGTCGCCGGTGTTCTTGTCTCAATTGTGGTTCCTGGTTCATTTGGAAATTTACTGGAGTCTTGCATGCATCTGCTGCTTTCAGATAAGATATTTTCTGCTTTTCTTTTTGTGCTTGCTTTTTGCATAATTTTCTGCACTTTTGTGGAGGTCAGCCGGGTCCCCTCCTGGGTCCTGTGCTCCTCTCAGTTTATCTGTAGCCACTGTTATTTGTTCATTTGCTTTTTACCTGTTTTTTCAGTGGCTGCGGCTTAGTTTTGTTACACCAGAGATCTGATTTAGGTGGTGGAGATCGTGTGATCTCAGGTGTTTTTGCAATCAGAAGAGTTGGTATTTTTTTAGGGTTTTTTGTTGGATTGCAGTCAGAATTCTTTCCTGTACTTTTCTGTCTAGACAGATTGGGCCCCAGCGTTTGCTCATTCTATTTTCTGTCTGTGTCCGTGCTTCTTCTTGTCTAACCTCCATTACATGTTTGGGGGCTTCCTATTTTCTTTGGGGATCTGCTCCGGGGCAGATAGCTTTCATCTTTCTACCTTTAGGTGTAGTTATCTCTCAGGCTGTGACGAGGCGTCTAGGATCAACGTAGGAACGCTCCAAGACTACCTCTAGTTGTGTGGTTAGTTCAGGTTACTGCAATCCAATAGGTTGCAGACTCTCTGGTATATTGCCGTTTTTGCTTTTTCTCCTCAGGTACCTGAACATAACAGTATCACCGGCCAAAACTGAAAATTATATGGTACTCACAGAAGGGAAAAATAGTGTGGAAAGAAAAAAGATTGTCAGAGATTATTTTTTTATTTTTTTTTCCCTCTGTTTCTCTGGGTGCTGAGGAGGATTTTTTTTTCTCTCAATGGAGTTTGCACAGTTGTCTGGCTGTTTGGATCAGCTTGCCACTGAGGTTCGGAGTATTGCTACCTATATTGCTGGGTTGCCGGTTGTGGAACCTAGGATTCCCATGTCAGATTTGTTTTTGGGGGATCGGGCTAAATTTCTGAATTTCAAAAATAACTGTAAGTTGTTTTTTGCCTTAAAACCTAAGTCCTCGGGGAGCGCAGCACAGCAGGTTCAAATTGTCATCTCTCTCCTGCACGGCGACCCTCAGGATTGGGTTTTTTCCCTGACACCTGGGGATCCTGTTTTGAATGATATTGATGTATTTTTTCTGGCTCTGGGGTTATTGTACGATGAACCTAATGTCACTGTTTAAGCTGAAAAAACCTTGTTGGCATTAAATCAGGGTCTTGAAGACGCTGAGTTGTACTGTCAGAAATTCCGAAAGTGGGCAGTCCTGACCAAATGGAATGATGATGCTTTGGCAGCCCTTTTTCGGAAGGGGCTGTCAGAGAATGTAAAGGATGTTATGGTGGGATTCCCTGTACCCTCTGGTCTCAATGATTCTATGTCATTGGCTATTCAAATTGACTTGACAGACATTTGCGTGAGCGCAGAGGTATGCGTGAGATAGTGTTGCCTTGTGAGCTAGCTCCTGGGCCCATGCAGTGAGATGGAGTGACTTCTGGGGCTCAGCATGAGTTTAGAAAGCGCAATGGGTTATGTTTCTACTGTGGTGACGCCTCTCATGCTCTTTCCGTCTTCCCTAAGCGGGGAAGACATTTTGCACGCTCAGTTGCCTTGGGTAGTGTTCAGACTAAATTTCTGTTGACTGTTACCCTGATTTGCTCCCTGTCCACATTTTCTGCTCAGGCTTTTGTTGATTCAGGAGCAGCTATTAACCTGATGGATTTTGATTTTGCCAAACGTTGTGGGTTTCCCATGATACCCCTGCGGAAGTCTATTCCCCTACTGGGCATTGATTCTACCTCTTTGGCAGAGAATAAACCCCAGTTTTCTACTCAGGTGATAATGAGGGTTGAACCAGATCATCAGGAGAGTTGCAAATTTCTGGTGCTGCATAATCTGCATGACATTATTGTACTAGGTTTCCCTTGGTTACAGTCTCATAATCCTGTTTTGGATTGGAAATCTGTGTCTGTGACCAGTTGGGGCTGCCAATGTGTTAATACTGACACTCCTGTTTTTTCTGCCTCTCCCCAGTCTCAGGATGTTCCTGACTTTTTGACTGATTTTTCGGATGTATTTAGTGAAAGTAAATCTGCATCCTTGTCCCCTCACAGGAGCTATGATTGTGCTATTGAATTAGTGCCTGGTGGTAAATTTCCTAAAGGTCGCCTTTTTAACTTGTCTGTACCTGAACACGATGCTATGCGATCTTATATCAAGGAGTCATTGGAGAAGGGTCATATCAGAGCATCCTCTTCACCCTTGGGCACCGTTTTTTTCTTTGTGGCCAAAAAGGATGGTTCATTGAGGCCGTGTATTGATTATCGTCTCTTGAATAAGATCACTGTGAAGTATCAATATCCGTTACCCATGATTTCTGACCTGTTTTCCAGAGTGAAAAGTGCTAATTGGTTTACCAAGCTTGACCTCAGGGGGGCGTATAACCTTATTTGCATTAAGCACGGGGATGAATGGAAGACGGCGTTTAATACCCCAGAGGTGCATTTTGAGTACCTAGTGATGCCTTTTGGGCTTACTAATGCTCCTTCCGTCTTCCAATCCTTCATGAATGATATTTTCAGGGATTTTGTGGATAAATTTCTGATTGTTTATTTGGATGATATCTTGATTTTTTCCAATGACTGGGACTCTCATGTGAAACATGTTCGGACTGTGTTCCAGATTTTGAAAGAGAATGCACTGTATGTGAAGGAATCAAAGGGTCTTTTTGGCGTACAGAAGGTCTCATTTCTGGGATTCATTTTGTCTCCATCTGTTATTGAAATGGACCCGGTCAAGGTTCAGGCCATCTGTGATTGGGTCCAACCTACTTCATTAAAGGCTCTTCAGAGATTTTTGGGCTTTGCCAATTTTTATCGTAAATGTATTGGTAGTTTCTCCGGTATTGTTAAACCATTGACTGATTTGACCAAAAAGGGTTCTGATGTGGTGAATTGGCCTCCTGAGGAAGTTTCTGCGTTTCAGGAACTTAAGAAGAAATTCACTTCTGCTCCTGTTCTACAGCAGCCTGAAGTTTCTCTACCGTTTCAGGTGGAGGTTGATGCCTCTGAAATTGGGGCAGGTGCTGTTTTGTCCCAAAGAGATCCAGAGACCTCCAAGAGTAACTCTTGTGCCTTTTTCTCTCGAAAATTTTCTCCAACTGAACGTAATTATGACGTGGGTAATCGGGAGTTATTGGCCATGAAGTGGGCCTTTGAAGAGTGGAGACATTGGCTGGAAGGAGCCAAACATCAGGTGGTGGTCCTCACGGACCATAAGAACCTGGTTTATCTCGAATCAGCCAAAGGACTTAATCCTAGACAGGCCAGGTGGGCCTTGTTTTTCACATGTTTTAATTTTGTGGTTTCTTGGTCAAGGGTGCTTCTCAGAGTGTCATTGTAGTGATGAACAGCCAGATCAGGACAGGAAAAAGAGGAGATTGGGGACAGCGATGAGTGTAGGGAGTCTGAAAGTGTCTGAGGGTTAATGGCTTGTAGATTTCTGAATGTGTGGTAGGTAGGAGTGCATTGGGGTGCTCCAGGATTTGTGAGCGTGAAGGAGAGAATGTTGTGGTCAGAGAGTGGAAGCGGTGAGTTATTTAGGTGGGAGATTGAACAAAGCCAGACAAAGACCAGGTCAAGGGTGTTACCGTCTTTGTGTGTCTCTGAGGTGGAAAGCTGTGAGAGGCCTAGAGAAGTGGTTAGTGATAGAAGCTGAGATGCAGATGTGGAAGTAGGGCTGTTAATGGGGATGTTGAAGTCTCCAAGGATAAGGGTTGGTAGTTCTGAGGACATGAAGTGCGGCAGCCAGGCTGAGAAGTGGTCAAGGAACCGGGTGGGCGAGCCTGGGGGCCGATATATGACCGCTACTCTAAGGGAGAGGGGACGGAAGAGCCTGATGGTGTGGACCTCCAAAGAAGGGAATGAGAGTGATGGAATTGGGGGGGGGATGACCTGGAAAGTGCATTGTGTGGACAGGAGTATGCCGACTTCACCACCATGTCTGTTTGCAGGTCTCGGGGAATGGGAGAACTGTAAGCCACCATAGGAAATGGCAGCAGGGGAGACAGTGTCAGAATCCTGAATCCAGGTTTCAGTGAGGGCAAACAAATGAAGAGAGTTGTTCAGAAAGTAGCTGTGCAGAAAGGGAAGCTTGTTGCATACAGACCGTGGATTCAAGAGGGCACAATTAAAAGGAGATGAGGAGTGCAAGTAATATTAATAAGATTAATTTGGTTTCGATATGAGGTAGGGTAGGGGTTGAGAGATGGTGGACCAGGGTTGGGGGAGATGTCCCCTGAAATCAGTAGGAGTAGGAAGATAAAGAGCAAGTAGTTGTTGGAATTGTAAGTCGTTTTTTTCTGCGATGTGTTTGGGCAAGATGGGCTGAGGTTATTCAAGAAGGTGAGAAGTGCATGGGAGCTGTACATGGGAGAGGGAAGTATAGAGTGACTGATATGTATGAGTTGTGATGGAGGGGGGATGTGGCGGTGAATGTGGATGGCAAGGGAACACAGGAGGATAGAAATAAAGCACATGGTGAAAAGGGAAAGCAAAGTGTGGGTTACCTGATTCCTACACTGATTGACTGCCATGGATAACTGCCGTTCACATGATGCTTATCTTCTGTGATGCTTTGCTTTTTGGGATGCGTGCGCCCCACACTGCGTGCGCCCCTTAGACTACTCCTAAATATATAGCCCACACTACAGGGACAGGAGAGATGGATTGTAGGAGCTGGTTTGGGATAATTTGGCAGCTGGGGCCAGCACACCAGGGGGTGGTTAGATCATCAAAGGCACTAGACCTGGCTACATCTATATGTTATAGCACCTTCCACCTGATAAGATCTAGAGAGGCCCCAGTCACACGGATATAAAGCAGTAAGTATTAAATACAGTGCAATATATGAATTATACCAAAGCTTTAGAAGCACATTAAAAAATGTAGCAAGATGGTAAAGCAGCGGATGACAGCAGGCAGAAGTATGGAGTGCATACCATTAGGATATATTGCAGCATACAAGACAGCCAGCAGAGGTGGGGATTGTACCATTCAGCTGATTGCTTTCAACGAATGGAGTGCATACCATTAGGATATATTGCAGCATACAAAACAGCCAGCAGAGTTGGGGATTGTACCATTCAGCTGTTTGCTTTCAATGAATGGAGTGCATACCATTAGGATATATTGCAGCTGGTTTGCTCTTGTTTAAGTAATTTGGCCATACATGTTTCGCACAACTTTTTTGTGTGTGCTGCGGGAAGTTTGGCCGAGCATAACGGGCATTTGTTATACTTCTTTTTGACTGCTGACGTGGGTTGCTTTGGAGTCTCTTTGTCCTAAAAAGCAATGTGAAAGGAAGGTCCTGTAGCTATCTGAATCTAGCCCAGCTGAAAAACCCCCTAGTAATCCACTTACGTGGTCCATGGATAGCTCTAAGGATTGGACGTCAGGGCGACTAGCACTCTCCATGTTCACTAAGTCAGTGTGTGCTGTCAGCTGTCTGTCTTAAGTAGTCTGCCTTACCCGGCTTCAAGACATCTGATTCGTCCTCCTTCCGAGCTCAGCTGCTGCTAATTTCAGTGCTACAGGTGTTCTACCTGCCGATCTGTAGTTTCCCCAACTGCGCCACCTGGAACGCACGCTAGTTGGGCCGGAAATGACTGCTAGGGCTTTGCAGTCCCACCCCTGGGTCCTCCGTCAGCGTCTCTGTTGCTAGGGAGCGCTAAGCTCCCTCTCCAGCTTCTCTCCCGGAAGCAGTCACCCACGCGCCTCCAATGACTCGGCGCGCCGGAAGTGACGACAGCAGACGTCGGCTCCCGGCCCGAGGGACCGCCCCCGGCATTCGCGTCGTTTGGATCCGGATCCCGCGGCCACCTGCTGCTGGAGCGCCGCCGCAGCAGCTGTGGCGCATAGCCCCTGTCTGGGGCTGCCGCCAATGCCGGGAGCACATAGCTGGACCGGACCGCTGAGGGACCTCTCGCGGTATCAGCGGTGGAGAGGCCCCGACTTCCGAGCCCCTACTACCCCGGAGACCCCTAAGGAGGGTCGGAGTGCTATTTGCCCCGGAAGCAGCCAGCTCGACCGGTCAGGTAATCTTCCGCACGTCTGTGCTCCTCTTCCAGCGTCTGTCCCTGATAGGGACAGGTAAACACTGAAGGGGGAGGTGTGGAGGGGTTATTTAACCTCTTCTGTGTTCCTGTCCCTATCAAGGATATGAAGGACAACCTCCTGGCGGTGCTGTCAGGAGGGACGTCCTGGAAAACAGCTAAATCTAGGCCTGAAATGCCACAATTTTTAGCCCACAGATAGATGAGGCGTCTGGCGGAGATAGCCCACTTTCAAATATATGGCCTGTATTTTTTTATTTTTTTGAGCAGCAATATTGTGTCAATAAGTAGGCCAATACACAAAAAAAAAAAAATTCTATGGAGGCCAGAAATGGCACGATTTTGAGTGCAATGATGAAATCAAGCTGTATTATGAAAAGGATCGGGCTGTATTCTGCAGTGCCAACAAGTAAATGGAGAAAAAAACGTGTGCTCTGGATTGCTTTGGAATCAAATAATCAGGATTAAGATGCAAAAAAAATTATTCCTGACCACCGATATCTGGGGCTATGTAGCAGCAGACAGTAATGGAATGGACCCTCTTTATGTATGCAATGAAGTATTCTGCTACTGATATCTATATACCCACACACAGTGCCTGCATGCCTTCACTGATATGTATATACCTACATACACTCCCTGCCTAGCACTGCAATCCATATACCATGTAATTAGTCTTTAGGACTGTTGATTTAGCAGGATTTGTGTATTCAATAATGGGATACCAATGCTAACTCTGAAACCCCCAAATCTGACCCTATCTCGGCAGCAGCTCTCCCTACACTTGCTGATTACAGAGCTGAATGTGACGAGCAGGGTGGCGCCAAGTCTGATATAGACCTGATGACGCTCTGCGGCTAGCCAATCACTGTAATGCCACAACCAACATGGCTGCGGCATTGCAGTGCGTGGCACACAATCCTTGCATGTCGATTGGTGTTCTAAAGAGCGCCAAACATGCAGGGCGTGGACACGAACTCCTGACGAACAATCCCGGAAATGCTAGGTGCTCGCTCATCACTAACAGGCAAAGATAAGAGTAGAGAAAGTATTAGCGCTCCTCATTTCAGGAGAGATTGTGCAGTAATCTGAATTCCTTAGGATCGAAAACATAATTAAATTTAAGACATGGAGTGAATCCATGAAACCAGGGCTCGAGCCATGACAACACATCTCCTGCAGGCGTGAATAAATGTATATTACAGCCATCAGCCACGCACAGCTTAGAGATATATCATGGGACAGGTGTAATATTTATTATGTAGTTTATCATAATCCTCCTTCAAGTTAGTTGATTTTAAGAGAAATTTAAAAGTCAGCAGAAAGGGAAACTCTGTTGTTATTGTACAGAAATTCACACTTGGCCTCACTGCACATTTAATGTTGTCGATCATAAAAAAGTGAAGTTTGACCAGAATGACTGGACCTGGTCTTGTAGGGACCATATGAGACATTCAGCAGCACAGGAGGGACAGAAGGTAGATTCATCCAATAAGATATCAGGGGTCTAGGAAGCCAACAGCATCATTATCCTCCGCTTTCTCTTACAGACCCATCATAATACTCTTCTTCAAGTGATTTTCTAACTTGTCAGCACATTCTACGTACGCTGTCATTTGGCTTTGTAGTTTACAGATCTGGGAAGGTAACGGTCAGTGTCTCCTAATCCAAGAGGGTAGGTGAATCCTCCAGGTTGTAAGTTCTATAGAAAAGGATTTAACAATTTCCCAAAGTAATTTCAACATTTCCAAATGGAGCAGAATGTTGTGGTCTAGAGGCAAAATGGTGATCATATGATTGTGATACAGCCAGACTACACCACTGATAAAGCAGCCACAGCCGGTGACTGAGAAGAATCTGTGGCTTCTCTGCATTTAGTGGTCACTACTCACCTGGGTAGTCATATGTAGGAATCTCCTCTTTACACCGCTCATCACCCCTCACATATGTCTCTGTAGTATTAATATGGGTCAGATCTTCACCCTGAAACAAATATTGTAAAAGTCACAGACAGATGGAGAAGTCCCATCTATGATCAGCTCTAATCCTGCCATCTCCACCGTTCTCATTACACAAGTATAAAACATATAATACTGGGGGATAAAACAAGACTGAACACAAGACCTTCACAGCCGTCTACACATCATAGGGGAGATCTCCTGACACCTTCTCTCCATCTACCTGATGATCCTGAGGAACATTGGGATATTCTTGTTTACAGTCCTGTGGAAGAAGAGGATGGGGACATCTCTCTGGTGTTGTCCTCTTACTGGATAGATCTGGAGGAAACACATACAGGGACTGAATTCATTCTTTACATACAGATAATTATATTCAGTGTGTATTTATTCCTGTCTGTTACCTGGTGATGTGAGGGGCTGGGGAACCTCCATCATGACGTCCTTGTACAGATCTTTGTGTCCTTCTAAATACTCCCACTCCCCCATGGAGAAATAGACGGCGACATCCTGACACCTTATAGGAACCTGACACATACAATGATACCGTCATCCCCCCGATCCCTTCATAGTGTTACTGTATAATGTCCCAGCATTCCCAGCAATGTCACCTCTCCAGTCAGCAGCTCAATCATCTTGTATGTGAGTTCTAGGATCTTCTGGTCATTGATGTCCTCATGTATCAGGGGGTGAGGTGGAGGCACCGTGATTGGGCTCAGGGGTCTTCCCCATCCCTCAGACACAGGGTCCTGACAGCGCTCACTAGAGGTCTTCTTCACTACTGTGTAATCCTGGTTATGGAGAGACACATTAATAAATCTCCCTACAGACATTTCCAGAGTCCTCACCTCTCCAGTTCTGTCCATCTGTTATCCCCATAGATAAGAATGATGTAATGTGACGTCATCAGAATCTCTCACCTCTCCAGTAAGACGGAAGAGGATCTCTAGGGTGAGGTGTAATATCCTCTCCGCCATCTTGTCTCTGTCCATATCCATCATTGATGGGTAAATCGGGAAAATTCTCTTACATAGAAGATCTTCACTGAGAGGATCCGATATTGTAGAGACCTGAATGAGAAGATGAGCCGATGTAACATCATAATCCTGTGTAATAATACAATTACTGGAGATAATAAGGGAAACATATGAGGAGATTTATTATTTTACAGTATTTAGTTTTCTTCTTTACATCTACTAATAAAACCTATATATTTAGGCCACAGACAACAAGCAGTTTCTTCCTCGGAGTCGGCAGCTGAATACGTTTCCTATACTCATCGTCCATAACGCTAAGGCTATGTGCCAACGTTGCAGAAATGCGCAATTGTCTGCAGCATTTCCGCAACTCCCCGCCGTGGATATAACGCATGCATAATTTGCATGAGTTTTCCTGCAAAACACAAGCGTTTTGTAAGCATTTTTAGTTTGTAGAATTCAAGCTCTTTTCCAAGCGATTTGAAACATCGCTTGGAAAAGTGATTGACAGGTTGGTCACACTTGTTAAGCATAGTGCTTGACAAGTGTGATCAACTTTTTACTATTGATGCTGCCTATGCAGCATCAGTAGTAAAATATAGAAAGTTAAAAATAAAAAAAATAAAAATTTCGATATTCTCACCTCCTGGCGGCCCCCGATTTCCTCAGCGGCGATCTTCATCCTCAACGGCGCTGGCGGCAAGTTCCCTTCCCAGGCGTGCTTAGCGAGAATGATCTTAGGTCATTCTTGCTAAGCACGCCTGGGAAGTGAACTTGCCGCCAGCACCTTTGAGGACTTCGAGGGCCGACAGAAGGTAAGTATATCCCTACTTTTTATTTTAATTCTATTTTTTTTGAACATTCTGCGGATTTTTCCGCTATGCGATTCCGCAGCGGAAAAATCCACAGCATGGGCACAGCAACTGCGGAATCCCATAGCGTTTTGTTAGCGTTTTTATAAGCGTTTCCGCAGCGGTAAATCGAGGCGGAAACGTTTAAAAAACACAATGTGGGCACACAGCCTAATTCTTGTCTCATTTACCGACCCTGGAATCAGCATTAGTAATACTGCAGGAGATATTCATTACACGTGACAGGAGAAATAACTACTTCATGATGAGGACGACATCTTCATCTTCTACTACGGCTCTAGAGACATATTAGTCCAGAGTCGTCACTGACTCCATCACCACCGGCGTCTATATGAATGTTTCCAGTCTTCCCCGCACTGTAATCTTCTGTCACGTTAGATCTCAGCTCTGATTCACACACAGAAGTTTGAGGCTTTTGTGTAAGAACAGACAGGAGATCTATAATGATGATGTCTCCATGTACAGTGGTTTCCCCTCTGGATAAGATGCTTTTTTTCCTTTTCCCCCCAATTAGAAGGGACACCTGTGGATATCGGGGTCTTTACCTGCTACAGTCCTGGGGGGATTTAAGGGTATGCCACACTAAACAACATCGCTAACGGGATCGCTAAAAAACGTCACCATTTAGCGATCCCGTTAGCGATGTTGTTGTGTGCGGCATCTGCCAGCGACGAGCTTCCTGCTGTGATCTCGCTCGTCGCTGGAATCGTTCCGGACCCTTTCGTCGCTGGCGCTCCCGCTGGTAAGTATATATCGCTAAGTGTGGCACCTTTTTTAGTGATTTAGCGGTACTTTTGTACCGCTAAAGTCGTTAAGGAGATCGCTAACCGCGATAGCGTCCTTAACTATATCGCTAAATGTGGCCGACACTAGCGATATAGAAACAATCCCGCTAGCGATCGCATTAGTATGCGACGCTAACCAGATCGCTAGCGGGATTGTGTAGTGTGGCAGTACCTTTACTCGGTAAAGTGGAGGTTGGAGAAACGTCCCCATCAATTCTCCTCAGACTGAAGGAACATCGCTCCTCTATTCAGCTCTATGGATCCAGGATGAATCCACTGCGGCCCCTGCAAGAAGAGAATGAAGAGCAGGTGAGACCACCGCGGCCGGACTGTTCTACAGCTGCTCTGTGCACAGGACCTGTGATGAGGTCACAGGAGGGGAGGAGTCAGGGGTCACATGATCAGGGGCCTCAGTGTGCACAGGACCTGTGATGAGGTCACAGGAGGGGAGGAGTCAGGGGTCACATGATCAGGGGCCTCAGTGTGTGCAGGACTCTGTTGTGCTGGTTGTCATGGTGCTGGATGAGGGGGAAGTTATGTGTGGGGTCAGGAGTGGTGTACAGTGTGGATGTAGCAGAGCCGTGTGTGTACGAGGTGTACGGAGCAGAACCGTGTGTGTACGAGGTGTACGGAGCGGAGCCGTGTGTGTACGAGGTGTACGGAGCGGAGCCGTGTGTGTACCAGGTGTACGGAGCGGAGCCGTGTGTGTATGAGGTGTACGGAGCGGAGCCGTGTGTGTACGAGGTGTACGGAGCGGAACCGTCTGTGTACGAGGTGTACGGAGTGGAGCCGTGTGTGTACGAGGTGTACGGAGTGGAGCCATGTGTGTACGAGGTCTATGGAGCGGAGCCGTGTGTGTACGAGGTGTACAGAGCGGAGCCGTGTGTGTATGAGGTGTACGGAGTGGAGCCGTGTGTGTGTACGAGGTGTACGGAGCGGAACCATGTGTGTACGAGGTGTACGGAGCGGAGCCATGTGTGTACGGAGCAGACCCGTGTGTGTACGAGGTGTACGGAGCAGAGCCGTGTGTGTACGATGTGTACAGAGCGGAGCCGTGTCTGTACAAGGTGTACGGAGCGGAGCCGTGTGTGTACGAGGTGTACAGAGCGGAGCCGTGTGTGTACGAGGTGTACGGAGCGGAGCCGTAGGTTATGAGGTGTATGGAGCAGAGCCACGTGTGTACGAGGTGTGCGGAGCCATGTGTGTACGGAGCGGAGCCACGTGTGTACGAGGTGTATGGAGCAGGGCCATATGTGTACGAGGTGTACAGAGCGGAGCTATGTGTGTATGAGATGTACAGAGCAGAGCCGTGTGTGTACGAGGTGTACGGAGCAGAGCCGTGGGTGTATGAGGTGTATGGAGCAGAGCCGCATGTGTACGAGGTGTGCAGAGCCATGTGTCTACGAAGCGGAGCCGCGTGTGTACGAGGTGTATGGAGCAGGGCCATATGTGTACGAGGTGTACAGAGCTGAGCTATGTGTGTACGAGGTGTATGGAGTTGAAGCATGTGTGTAAGAGGTGTACGGAACAGAGCCGTGTGTGTAAGAAGTGTAAAGAGCAGAGCCGTATGTTTACGAGGTGTACAGAGCAGAGACGTGTGTATGAACTGTACAGAGCAGAGCTGTGTGTGTATGAGGTGTTTCCGAGCGAAGCCATGTGTATACTGTAAATGATGAGTGCTATATCCTATGACTGATGAGCACTATATACTGTGACTGATGACCACTATACACTGTGACTGATGAGCACTATATACTGTGACTGATGGGCACTATATACAGTAACTGATGGGCACTTTATACTGTGACTGATGAGCACTATATACTGTGACTGATGAGCATTATATACAATAACTGATGAGCTCTATATACTGCGACTGATTTGCACTATATATATTGACTGATGAGCACTATATACTGAGACTGATGAGTACTATATACTGTGACTGATGGACACTATATACAGTGACTAATGGACACTATATACTGTGACTAATGAGTGCTATATACTGTGACTGATGAATACTATATGCAGTAGCTATTGATCAGTAAATACCGTGACTGATGAGCACTATATACAGTGACTGATGAGCACTATATACAGTAACTAATGAGCACTATATACAGTGACTGGTGAGCTCTATATACAGTAACTTATGGGCACTATATACTGTGGCCGATTAGCACTATTATACAGTGACTGATGAGCACTATATACTGTGGCCGATTAGCACTATATGCAGTGACTGATGAGCACTATATATACAGTGATTGATGGGCACTATATACAGTGACTGATGAGCACTATATACAGTGACCGATGAGCATTATATATTGTGACTGAAGAGCACTATATACAGTGACTGATGGGAACTATATACAGCAACTTATGGGCACTATATACTGTGGCTGCTTAGCACTATATACAGTGACTGATGGGCACTATATACATTGATTGATGAGCACTATATACAGTAACTGATGGGCACTATATAGTGACTGATGAGCACTATAGACAGTGACTGATGAGCACTATATACAGTGACTGATGGGCACTATATATACAGTGACTGATGAGCACTATATAAAGTGACTGATGGGCACTACATACAGTGACTGATGAGCACTATATACTGTGACTGATGGACACTATATACTGAGACTGATGGGCACTATATACTTTGATGGGTGCTTTATACATACTGTGACTGATGTGCTCTATATAATGTGACTGATGGGCACTATATACTGTGACTAATAGGCACTATATACTGAGGCTGCTGAGTACTATATACTGTGACTGATGGGCACTATATACTGTGACTGATGGGCACTATATACTGTGACTGATGAGCACTATATACTGTGATTGATGAGCACTAAATACAGTGACTAATGAGCACTAAATACAGTGATTGATGGGCACTATAAACAGTAACTTATGGGCACTATATACTGTGGCCGATTAGTACTATATACAGTGACTGATGAGCACTATATACAGTGACTGATGAGCACTATATTGTTAGAACTCTCCTGTTAGTTTTTTTTTTATCTTGCTGGTCACATGACCTTTGTGGCCTATTTAATCCGGCTCCACCCTTCTGGCTTTGCTGGACTTCATTGTAATTTCTACTCTTAAGCTAGCCAGGTGCTTTGTTACCTTTCTACATTAGTTTTGCTTGGTCTTTTGACCTCTATGCTCTATGTTCTTTGTTTTGCCTTTTGCTGCTACAACTTCTGTTAGGAGGTGTCCATCTTTTCTCCCAGTCCCTAGTCCTTGTAGGGATCCCTCCCTCACATCTATAGGTCTTCGTTCAGACTAGCTGAGGACTTTAGCGGGTCTGATCGCAGGATCAGGTTCCCCGTTACATCGTAGGGATCCAGCTTAGTTCTATTGTAGGGACAGATATCCCTTCTTTCCTTAGTGCTTGTAGCAGATCATAACAGTAAGTCCAGCCCAAAAATATCTCTAAGGAAAGATTTCCAGTTTTCATCATGGTGTCGGTTCAGGATTTGGCTCAACGCCTGCAGGGACTCTCTCTGGAGGTGGTTGAGATCCAGCAACACGTGAGTAGTTGTTCTGGAGCACATTTCGTGAAGCCAAATGTAAGGTTCTTTGTCTCTGTTGACATGTTCCTTGAAACTCAGTTTTCCGTCGGCCATTTTGCTTTCTGTCTTTCTGCAGCTCTTGCCCTCAGTTAATATGGAGTTTCCAGTTTTCATGTTCCCGCCCTGATTCTTCCCTCTTGCTTCTTAAGCAGCCTCAGCTGAACAATCAGTGCTCCTGAATCAAGCCTCAGTCAGTCTGTGACCTGACTCCTGGAAGCCTTGGACTTGTACTCCAGCTATTCCCTACTGAGGAACCTTGGAACACTTTTGGACTCTGGAAACCTGCTGTTTGGTGAATCCATGTTTGCAGAGGAATTACGGTACAGAGAAGAGATCCTGAACCTGCTTTGGAGATTTATTGTAGTGCTTGAAGTTACTCTGGCCTGCTGTGTCTCCTGTCACTGTTCCTGCAAACTGTGTGAACTTTTCAGCATGCTTGTATGAAGTAATACAAGTCATTTCATTTCAACCTATGTCTCCTGTGTTTCCTCGCACCCAAGCACAAGACGCTATAGGAACTGTACACTATACATGACAAGATTCAGGAGCCAATGTTTAGTGTCTGCTGGGTCTAGGAAAGCCGTGTCTGCTGTGACTGTGGATATCAGATGTCCGTTTAATACCTTATGTGATGACAGTGGTTGTGACTTCTCACAACCATTCCAGGTGAGCGCATTCCCTTAAAATTTTACTCTGGAGTGTTACCACAGGTAAACACTATTGTTTTTTTTTTTTTTGTTTTTTTTTTCCTTTCCTCTTCCAGGACTTCTGCCTTAAAAGATCTGGAAGATGGAGGCCCGCATAAAGGAACTTTGCGGAGTGACTGATACAATCCTTTCAGATGTACAGACTTTAAAAACCCGTTTTGCAAGCCTACAGGACCTCACTAATCATAATTTGCAAGTGTTTGGACAGACTACCCAGGAATTGCGAGCCAGGATTGAGGCTCTAGAGGAACGAGCCCAGGCTCCTGCCATAACCCCGAGTTCTGGGATCCCCAAATTACCTCCTTTTCGTTTTGGCGGTGAACGTGAGAAATTCAGGGGATTTATTAATCAATGCAATTTATTTTTCTCTGCACATGCTTCACAATTTCCCACTGAACGATCCAAAGTGCATACTATAATCATGTTGCTTACCAATAAGGCTTTGATGTGGGCAAACCCTCTGATTGAGACTGAGGATGATTGTTTGAATCACCTTGATGCTTTTATTTCAGCCATGGGGCAGGTGTTTGATGACCCCAATCGAGGTGCAACAGCTGAAGCAGCCATGTTAACTTTGCGCCAAGGTAAGCGTTCAGTATGCGAATATTTCAGGAGATGGGCTCTTGATACCACTTGGGACACTTCCGCTAAAAAATCAATTTTTCGGAAAGGATTGTCTCCACTGATTAAGGATGAACTTGCTCGTGCCGACCCTCCCACTGCGTTAGGTGACTTTATTAACTATTGTATCCGTATTGATGCTCGTCTGACTGAAGGCAGACAAGAGAGATGGTTCGAAAATAATCGCACTAACCTTTTACTACCTCCCTCCTCAGCTAAGGAACCTTTGAGTAGGATCACAAGGGAACCAGAACCTGAACCCATGCAGGTGGACTCTTTACAAAGACGGGTTAGTGATGCACGCAAAGAACATCGTATAAAGGAAAATCTATGTTTCTACTGTGGTAAGTCAGGGCACTTCATTATAAACTGCACCAGCCGTTCTCGTAAGACTACTGCAGCAGTCATTCACTGTGAGTGTTGCGAGAGGAGCTCTGTCATGTCCGAGCCTCAGGCTCCAGAGAGATCTGCTGCAAGAGATCTTGATTTCTCAGACTTAAACTCTGTTAGTTCTGGGGACGATGACGGTATAAACGCTGCAATTTTTCAAGTTTCCTCAGCGGTGTCCCAGCTGAGTTGTAAAAGAAACAATTCTCATTGCTTCCTTTCCATCAAACTCTGGGTTGACTCAGTCTGGGTGTCTAGCTCTGCTATGATCGACTCAGGAGCAAGTGGAAATTTTATGGATATCTCCTTTGCTCTGAAACAGGGGATACGTTCAGTGAAGAAGGCTACTCCAGTACAGCTGGAGACTGTGGATGGCTCTCTACTGACTTCTGGACCAGTGGATCAAGAAACAGAGCCTTTGAGGGTCCTTATGGGTAAAGATCATCAGGAGAAAATGTCTTTTTTGCTTATCTCTTCTCCCCACTTTCCCATTATTCTAGGGCTACCATGGCTGCAGGCGCAGAATCCTACGATTAACTGGGAGACCAAGGAATTACACTTTCCGGAGAAACAGATGAGTCAAGGAGTTTCAGCTTGCTCTGTTCCTAAAGGAACCATGTCAGTCCCTGAACTACCAGCTGTATACCAGGACTATGTGGATTTATGTGACAAGAAGAACGCTGATCAGCTTCCTCCTCACCGTCCATATGATTGTCCAATTGAATTATTGCCTGGAGCCGAGATACCTTTTGGTAAGATCTACCCCCTATAGCGGGGCCCGAGCTAAAAGCTTTGAAGGATTATATAGACGAAAATTTAGCCAAGGGCTTCATACGCCCCTCTTCATCTCCCGCAGGTGCACCCATCTTCTTTGTGAAGAAGAAAGATGGATCTCTGAGACCCTGCATAGACTATAGGGAACTCAATAAGGTTACTATTAGAAACCGTTATCCATTGCCTTTAATCCCTGAGTTGTTGGAGAGAGTGCGGCATGCCAAAATTTTCTCTAAACTGGATCTCCGTGGGGCCTATAACTTGGTCCGTATTAGACCTGGGGATGAATGGAAGACTGCTTTCAGGTCACGCTATGGACACTTTGAATATCTAGTTATGCCTTTTGGTCTGAGTACCGCCCCAGCCACTTTCCAACACTTCGTAAATGATATCTTCAGGGATCTCCTAGATACATTTGTGGTGATTTATCTGGATGATATTCTAATTTTTTCTAACTCCACAGAGGAACATCATGGACATGTGAGAATGGTCTTAGAACGCCTAAGACAAAACCATCTCTACATCAAACTTGAAAAATGTGAATTCCATAGGACCGAAATTCAATTTCTGGGGTATGTACTATCTACGCAAGGGATTAGTATGGATGGAAGCAAGACCCAAGCCATCAAGGATTGGCCAATTCCTAGAAATGTGAAGGAGGTGCAGCGTTTCATCGGGTTTGCCAACTTCTATAGACGTTTCATTAAGAATTTTTCTGAGGTAGTGTCACCTATCACCCAACTTACCCGGAAACAGTCTAGGTTCTCCTGGACCCCGCAAGCTCAGGAAGCATTTTCCTGTTTAAAGGATAAATTTACCACCGCACCTATCTTAGTACATCCCAACCCGAGCTTGCCTTCATAATAGAGGTGGATGCTTCAGACTGTGCCGTTGGAGCTATACTCTCTCAGAGAACAGGTGAGAAGAATGTCTTGCATCCCTGTGCCTTCTTTTCCCAGCAGTTGTCTTCGGCTGAGAGGAACTACGATGTGGGCAATAGAGAATTGTTGGCCATTATTGCCGCCTTCAAGGAATGGAGACACCTTCTTCAGGGAGCTGCACAGCAAATAGTCGTCCTGACAGACCATCGTAACCTTGAATTTATCAGGTCGGCTAAGTGCCTGACTCCTCGCCAGGCTCGCTGGAATCTTTTCCTAAACCAATTTAATTTTGTCATTTCTTATAGACCAGGATCGCGCAATGGAAAGGCTGATGCACTCTCTAGGATTCATTCAGCAGAGACAAGGAAGCATACCATGTGGATTCTTTGTTGGCTCAACCCCCAAGGGACGTAAGTCTTGTCTTTAAGAATGGTGTGTGGATTCAGGGACAACGTCTGTATATACCTGAAACAGTCAGATTGAGAGTATTGCAACTCATCCACGATTCCAAGATAGCCGGGCATAGGGGAATTCTAAAGACACAAGAATTTCTTTCTCGTTTCTTTTGGTGGCCCACTTACAGGAAAGATGTCTTAAACTGTGTCACTTCATGTGAAGTCTGTGCAAGATGCAAAACACCTCGCTCCTCACCAACTGGTCTGTTGCAACCTCTTCCCACCCCGTCCCGCCCGTGGGGATCCATTTCTATGGACTTCATTGTGGAGTTACCAACCTCTCAAGGGAAGAACACCATTCTAGTGGTGGTTGACCGTCTAACAAAGGCAGCTCATTTTATCCCTTGTGTCGGCTTACCCACTGCAAAACAGACATCAGACTTGATGATTAAGAATGTGTTTCGCTTACATGGAGTACCGGATGAGGTCATTTCGGATCGAGGGGTGCAATTCACTTCAAGGTTTTGGCAAAATTTCTGTGCAGCATTGGACATTAAAGTAAACCTTTCTTCTGCTTTTCATCCCCAGACTAATGGACAGACAGAACGAACCAATCAGACCCTGGAGCAGTATCTCCGCTGTTATATCTGCCACCTACAGGATGATTGGGTGGATCTACTTCCACTGGCTGAGTTCTCTTATAACAACTCTCAGAGCGCCTCCACTAAGCAGTCTCCTTTTTACTCCAATCTAGGTTATCATCCTAACATTCTTCCTCAATTTCCCATAGATACGCCCTTGCCGGCAGTGGCTGAAAGAATCACTTCTTTACAAAATAATATGGATCTTCTAAAGGAAAATCTAGAATTGGCTCAGGAAAGGTACAAGAAAGCAGCAGATAAATTTCGTAAACCTGCACCAGCTTTCAAGGTAGGAGATTTGGTCTGGCTGTCAACCAGAAATCTTAAATTAAAGATTCCATTGTCTAAATTGGGACATAAGTACATTGGACCTTATAAGATCAATAAGATTATAAGTGCTGTTGCTTGTCGTCTTCAACTGCCCAGAACTATGAGAATCCACCCTGTCTTTCATGTATCCCTACTAAAGGCTGCAACACCCAATACGTTTCCTGGACGTTCTTCTCCTTGCCCTGACCCAGTGCTGGTCGATGGTCAGGAAGAATTTATGGTGGAAAGGATTCTAGATTCCAGGTTGTACAGAAATCAGTTGCAATATTTGATTAAATGGCAGGGCTACCCAGTGGAGGACAACTCATGGGAACCAGTCAATAATGTAAATGCTCCTCGCCTGCTCCGCCAGTTTCATCAGAGGTACCCTGACAAGCCTGGTATGAGGTCATCCGGAGGTTGTCCCTAAGGGGGGAGTAATGTAAGGTTCTTTGTCTCTGTTGACATGTTCCTTGAAACTCAGTTTTCCGTCGGCCATTTTGCTTTCTGTCTTTCTGCAGCTCTTGCCCTCAGTTAATATGGAGTTTCCAGTTTTCATGTTCCCGCCCTGATTCTTCCCTCTTGCTTCTTAAGCAGCCTCAGCTGAACAATCAGTGCTCCTGAATCAAGCCTCAGTCAGTCTGTGACCTGACTCCTGGAAGCCTTGGACTTGTACTCCAGCTATTCCCTACTGAGGAACCTTGGAACACTTTTGGACTCTGGAAACCTGCTGTTTGGTGAATCCATGTTTGCAGAGGAATTACGGTACAGAGAAGAGATCCTGAACCTGCTTTGGAGATTTATTGTAGTGCTTGAAGTTACTCTGGCCTGCTGTGTCTCCTGTCGCTGTTCCTGCAAACTGTGTGAACTTTTCAGCATGCTTGTATGAAGTAATACAAGTCATTTCATTTCAACCTATGTCTCCTGTGTTTCCTCGCACCCAAGCACAAGACGCTATAGGAACTGTACACTATACATGACACCAAAGTACGTTTGCCTGATTTATGTTTTGGTGAACAACAAGATTTTTTTTCTTTTAAAAATGCTTGCTTGTTGTATTTCCGTTTGAGACCCAGATCCTCTGGTGATGAATCTCAGCGCATAGGGTTCATAATGTCACTTTTGCGCAAAGAACCTCAGGACTGGGCCTTTTCTCTGCAACCTAGTGATCCATGCTTTAGATCAGTGGATAGTTTTTATCTGCTTTGGGGTTATTATATGACTATCCTGATCGTGTTTCATCAGCTGAGACAGAATTGAGACAGGGATCAGGTAATGTGGAAAAATACTGTACTCACTTCCGTCGGTGGTCTACTCAGGTGGGGTGGAACGATTCAGCTTTGAAAAGTTTATTTCTTGCAAGGCTAAGTGAAAGGGTTAAAGATTTGCTGATTGCTTATCCCATACCTGGTAACTTGCAAGAGGCTATGCAATTAGCCATACGGGTGGATAGGAGACTGCGTGCAAGGGTTAATGAGAGTAAATCCTCTGCCATGTCAGCTCCAAGTCTTGAGAGTTTCTGTTCTGACATTGGAGAGCAGATGGAGATCGGAGCGATGGCATCTCGCTCTCAGGAAAAAGACCGCCGGTTTTCTGAAGGTTTGTGCTTTTATTGCGGCAAATCTGACCATTTCATTAAGAACTGTGTTCTTCGTATGAACAAAGAAAAAAAAAAGGTCAGTTTTGCCCGTATAGCCTGTTTAAATACTAAGGGCGTTTTTCTTTCTGCCACTACTACTGCTGCTCAGGAAGAATTAATGGATTTTCAGGTATTTGTCGATTGTGGTTCCACTCTGAATGTGATTGATGGGGAATTCTTGGAAAAACTTAAATTAAAACCTAAACCTTTGTCATCCCCTATTGCTGTGGTTTCTGTTGATGGCTCTCCCTTGAAGAATGTTACTCACAAGATCTGTGAATTTCCTCTCATTGGATTTGGTAGTTTTGAATAATTTGCCTTTTCCAGTGATTTTGGGGTTACCCTGGTTAAAATTACACAATCCTGTACTGGACTGGTCTACCAATGAAATTAAGTCCTGGAGCCCCAAGTGTTATGACAAATGTTGTAACGAGCGTATTGCTGCTGTGGATAAAGGGGAATTACCAGTACCTATTCAGGATTTTTGGAAAGTTTTTTCTGAGAAGGAATCGCAGATTTTGCCCCCTGATAGAGACTATGATTGTACTATTGAATTTGTCCCTGGAGCGACTCTTCCTAAAAGTCGTTTATTTAATCTTACCATTCCTGAGAGAAAGGCTTTGGAGGAATACATACAGACAAGCTTGGCTGCCGGTCACATTAGACCTTCTAAGTCTCCTGTGGCTGTTGGATTTTTTTTTGTTAAAAAAAAGGACGGCGGTTTACGTTCTTGTTTGGACTTTCGTGAAATTAATAAAATTACTGTACGCAATCCTTACCCACTGCCATTGATTATTGATTTGTTTAACCAGTTAGTGGGGGCCAAGTGGTTTTCCAAAATTGATCTTCGGGGGGCATACAATTTGTTGCGCATGAAGGAGGGTGACGAATGGAAGACTGCGTTTAACACTCCTGTGGGGCATTTTGAGAATCTGGTTATGCCTTTTGGTCTTACCAACGCTCCTGCATTTTTTCAGAATCTTATTAATGACATCCTTAGACATTTGATTGGCAAAAGTGTGGTTGTGTATTTGGATGACATTTTGATTTATTCACCGGATCTGGAGTCTCATTAGCGGAGTGTGCGTGAGGTATTACAGTTGTTAATGGACAATTTGCTTTTTGCTAAGCTGGAGAAATGTGAGTTCGCTGTACAGAGACTTAGTTTTTTGGGCTACATTATCTCCAGCGAAGGTTTTGAGATGGATCCGGTGAAAGTTCAAGCTGTGCAGGAGTGGCCTAGACCTATTGGTTTGAAATCGTTACAGAGGTTTTTGGGTTTCGCCAATTATTATAGAAAATTCATTAAAATTTTTTCTATTATTGTCAAACCACTGACCGATCTCACCAGGAAAGGTGCTGATGCGGTTCAGTGGACTACTGAGGCCATTGAAGCTTTTTGTTTTTAAAGGAGAGGTTCAGCTCTGCTCCCATCCTTATGCAGCCTGATGTGACTAAACCGTTTTTGGTTGAGGTTGGTGCTTCTTCTGTGGGGGTCGGCGCGGTGTTGTCTCAGGAAAACACAGATGGAGTGCATCCTTGTGCTTTTTTTTCAAAAAAATTTTCTGAGACTGAACTGAATTATGATATTGGTAATCGGGAATTATTGGCCATTAAACTCGCATTTGAACACTGGCGGCATCTCTTGGAAGGTGCTGAATTTCCCATTCAGGTTTTCACGGATCACAAAAATCTGATCTATCTGGATGCTGCCAAACGCTTGAATGCCCGTCAGGCTAGATGGGCACTGTTTTTCTCGCGGTTTAATTTTTCTGTCACTTACATCCTAGGTACTAAGAATGTGAAAGCTGATGCTTTGTCTCGCAGTTTTTCTCCCATGATTGGTACTGAGGAGGAGGAGAACATTTTACAAGAAGGGGTTGTGATTGCTGTTTTGGACTCTGTGTTGGAAGATGAGATTCTTAAAGCACAGGAGAATGCCCCATCTAACACTCCCCATGGGAGGTTGTTTGTGCCTGGGACCTTTAGGAGAGATTTGTTTGTGGAGTGTCATGAGTCTCGGTTGGCAGGTCATCCTGGAATCTCTGAGACCAAGAGACTTGTGGGTTGCAGTTTTTGGTGGCCTGGATGGCAGAAGGAAGTCATTAAGTGGGTGCGTCAATGCACTGTGTGTCCTAGATCTAAGTCTTCTCATACTCCTGCTGCGGGGTTGCTTTGCCCTCTGGAGGTTCCTAGTGCACCTTGGACACATTTGGCTATAGACTTTATTACTGACCTTCCCCCCTCTGAGGGTTTCACTGTCATCTGGGTGGTTGTGGACCGTTTTAGCAAGATGTGTCACTTGGTTCCTTTGCTAAGACTCTCGCTAAGGCCTTTGTCAAGGAAATTGTCAGACTACATGGTGTTCCTACTGACATTGTTTCTGATAGGGGACCTCAGTTAGTGGCTCCTTTTTGGCGCGCCTTTTGTGACAGGTTGGGAGTTCATTTGTCGTTTTCATCCGGATATCTGTCACGCAGTCTCTGCGTACAGGAGGTCAGGGGCCTAAGCTGACCCTAAGCTGGGGCCCTAACTAATCCCTCTACCTGGAGGTACTGTTAAAAGTACAGAGGTCCAGGCCACCAGCGTAACCCCTATCTCCTGAGGATCCCTGAACCTCAATAATCTAGTCCTGAGAAGGACCCTGATCACAACAACAGGGGACAGGATAATATAAACCAACACACAGTACTAGACGAACGAGACAGTACAAGGGGAAAACCAAAAAACCACCTTGCATACAAAAACTCGCACCACAACAACAGAGGGAACACCAATGGGTAAGGAGATAAATAATAAAGCGAGGAAGGGAAAAAAAACACACAAAGTACACTTCACTCCAAAATACCACAAGCCGCTCTGTTTGTCTGCAAGGAATGCTTTCACCGACAACTTCCCTAACAGACTGGCAGGTATTTGAAGGAGTCCCACTTCTGCAGCATTGACTGCAGCTGGGCGAGGCTGGGCCTCATCTAGCACAGAGAGAGAGAATTAACTCCCTCACTGCCGAAAAATACAAAGCACCAAAAACTCAGCTGCGAGAAGTCAGGCTGTGTAATCGTGACGATCTTCGTGGTGACACACCCGTGACAGTACCCCCCCTTCTACGAGGGACCTCTGGACCCTCAGGGCCAGGTTTATCCGGGTAAGTCGTGTGGAAGGCCCGAATTAATCGGTCTGCGTTAATATCCGACGCAGGAACCCACATCCTCTCCTCAGGACCATACCCCTTCCAATGAACCTGGTACTGAAAGGACCGGCGATTAAAGCGTGAATCGATGACTTTTGATACCTGAAACTCCAAGTTACCATTGACCACCACTGGAGGAGGAGGTAAAGGTGACGGTATCACCGGCGCCACATACCTCTTAAGCAACGATCTGTGGAACACGTTGTGAATTTTAAACGTAGGGGGGAGGTCAAGAAGAAATGCCTCCAGATTAATTATAGAACTGATCCTGTACGGCCCAATGAACCTGGGACCCAGTTTCCAAGAGGGAACCTTAAGTTTTATATTCCTGGTAGACAACCATACCCGATCGTTCACACTTAGGTCCGGACCAGACACTCTCCTCCTATCAGCCATACGTTTGTATCGGTTCCCCATAGTATTCAGATTATTCAGCACCCCTCTCCACACTGAAGCGAGTGATGACGAAAATCGTTCTTCCTCAGGAACCCCCATTTTTTTGGGGGTGAAAACCATATGCCCCAAAAAACGGGGACTTACCAGTGGACTCGCTCCGCCTATTATTAAGAGCAAACTCTGCCAGAGGCAAGAAAGAAGCCCAGTCCTCCTGGTTCTCTGACACAAAACACCGGAGATATGTCTCCAAGCTCTCGTTCAGACGTTCCGTCTGACCATTAGTCTGAGGAAGAAAAGCCGATGAAAACGACAAATGCATCCCCCGCCGTGTACAAAATGCCTTCCAGAATTTGGACACAGACTGAGACCCCCGATCAGACACCACATCGGAGGGTACCCCGTGAAGCCTCACAATCTCCCCAATGAACACCTGCGCAAGAGTTTTAGCATTAGGAAGAGCGATGAAATGTGCCATCTTGCTGAACCTGTCCACTACAACGAGTATGACCGTTTTACCCGAAGACGGCGGGAGGTCCGTAATAAAGTCCATGGACAGATGAGTCCAAGGACGCTCCGGGATCTTCAAAGGTAAGAGGGCCCCAGACGGATGGGTATGTGGGGTCTTAGAGTGCGCACAAACCCCACAGGACGCGACAAAAGTTACCACCTCCCTATGTAAGTTAGGCCACCAAAACCGACGCGAGAGGAGATCCACAGTTGCTTTACTCCCTGGGTGTCCTGCCAAAGCTGAGTTATGGTGTGCCTCGATCACCTTTTGTCGCAACTGATCTGGAACAAACAGTCTCCCTGGAGGTCCAACAGGGGCGTCCCCCTGAGCCTCCAATACCTCCTCCTCAAGCTCAGAGCATACTGCCGACACCACCACCCCCTCCTGAAGGATAGGAATCGGGTCATCCGTATTCCCGGCCCCAGGGAAACTACGAGATAAGGCATCCGCCTTTACATTTTTTGACCCAGGACGATATGTGACGACAAAATTAAACCTGGTAAAAACAACGACCACCTAGCTTGTCTGGGATTCAGACGTTTTGCGGACTCCAGATATAGCAGATTCTTGTGATCGGTGATGACGGTGACCGGATGGACTGCCCCCTCCAAAAAATGGCGCCACTCCTCAAAAGCTAACTTAATGGCCAAGAGTTCCCTATTGCCGACATCGTAATTCCTCTCAGCGGATGACAATTTTTTAGAGAAAAAGGCGCACGGATGCCACTTACCAGGGGACGAACCCTGTGACAATACTGCTCTCACCCCTACCTCGGAAGCGTCTACCTCTACAATGAACGGCTGTGACGCATCAGGTTGAATGAGTATGGGTGCCGAGGCAAAACATTTTTTCAAGGAGGAGAATGCTTGACAAGCCTTGTCAGACCACCTAGAAAAATCCGTCCCTTTTTTTGTCATGTCTGTGAGAGGTTTAACCATGGACGAGAAATTACGAATAAATTTCCGGTAATAATTAGCAAACCCCAGGAAACGTTGTAGTGCCTTAAGATTCTCTGGCAGATCCCACTCAAGAACTGCCCGCACTTTCCCAGGGTCCATACGAAAACCGGATGCTGACACCAGGAAGCCTAAAAACTGGAGTTCCTGTACGGCGAACACACACTTTTCCCATTTGGCGTACAGTTTATTATCCCGCAAGATCTGTAACACCTGCCTAACATGCTCCTGATGAGACACAAGATCCGGCGAGTAAATTAAGATATCATCCACATATATGACAACAAACTGTCCCACCAGGCGGCGAAAAATGTCATTTACAAAGTGTTGGAACACCGCCGGGGCATTAGTCAGACCGAATGGCATGACAAGGTTCTCATAATGCCCCTCCGGAGTGTTAAACGCCGTCTTCCACTCATCCCCCTCCTTCATCCTAATCAGATTGTACCCCCCCTGAGATCCAACTTAGAGAACCATTTGGCGCCCACGATCTGATTGAAGAGATCGGGAATAAGTGGGAGCGGATACGGATCTCGGACCGTAATCCGATTAAGTTCACGGAAATCCAGGCAAGGGCGTAGGCCTCCATCTTTCTTCTTCACAAAGAAGAACCCCGCGGCCACCGGGGAAGATGAAGGTCTAATATGCCCCTTTGCCAGACTTTCAGCAATATAATCCTTCATGGCCTGCCTCTCTGGACCAGATAGGTTATACAACCTAGATTTAGGTAACTTGGCCTCAGGGAGCAGTTTTACAGAACAGTCATACACGCGATGAGGAGGTAGTTCCTGACACCCTTTCTCTGAGAATACATCCTCAAAGTCCGCCAGAAATGGAGGTAAGACCCTAGGAGTGACCGCACCGATAACCGTATTCATGCAGTTTTTATTACAGAATTCACTCCATTGGCTTATCTCTCTGGATTGCCAATCAATAACTGGGTTATGCTTAGTTAACCAAGGAAGGCCCAACACTATAGGAGTGGGAAGACCCTCCAACACGTAACAAAAACAACAGTTCTTTATGTATCGCCCCCACTTGAAGTTTTACGTTATGCACAGCTTGCAAAAAACTTCCCTGACCGAGAGGTCTGGCGTCGATCGAGAATATGGGGATGGGTTTAGCCAACACACTCAATTGCATACCTTAAACCCGGGCAAACCGAGCGTCCACCAGATTAGCCCCGGCCCCACTATCCAGAAGAACAGATATCCTCTCCGTTCTCGTACCCACCACCACCTCCGCCAGTACGAGAAACTGAGACGAACTTAGGGACGAAATACTTACTCCCAGATTGCCGTCCACCACACAACCTGGGATCAATAGTTTTCCGACGACCCTTTACTCTGCAAAGGACGGGATGGACACCCCCCAATAAAATGTCCCTTTTTCCCACAGAAAAAACAACTTCCTGTTTTGTGGCCCCCCGCCGGTCCCCTCCCCCGAAATGATGTCCCTCCTAATTGCATAGGCTCCTCTGGACTGACCAGGGGAACCTCCATATAAGGGACCCTTGAGGAAGGTGGAGTCATCACAGGGGGCAGAGTTACCCCGCACCTCTCCCGAAGCCGTCTGTCAATACGAATAGCAAGGGCCATAGCGGCTTCCAGTGACGCGGGAGGGTCATACTGTGCCAATACATCCTTTAATTTGTCAGATAAACCTTGACAAAACTGGCTCCTAAGAGCCGGGTCATTCCACTGGGTGTCCGTGGCCCACCTACGGAACTCCGAACAGAATTCCTCCGCCGGACGACCTCCCTGCTGGATCCTACGTAACTTAGATTCAGCAAGGGAGATCCGATCCGGGTCATCATATACAAGACCCAGAGCTGCAAAAAACCTATCCACTGACTGGAGAGCCGGGGAGCCCGGGGGAAGGGAGAACGCCCATGATTGTGGGTCCCCTTGTAGGAGCGAGATGACAATTCCCACCCTTTGCTCATCACTCCCCGATGACTGTGGCCGCAGCCGAAAGTACAATTTACATGCCTCCCGAAAAACAAAAAACTTGTCCCGCCCCCCAGTGAACCTGTCAGGGAGAGCTACTTTAGGTTCTGGTCCGGCTTGCTCCGGGGGGTACAAAACCTTGGACTTAACGTCCGCCAGCTCCATGGACAAACTCTGCAACTGCCGAGCAAGACTGGCTACTGGATCCATGGTAGCTGGAGAGAATCTTTTGTCGGTCCGTGAAAATGTCACGCTGTCTCTGCGTACTGGAGGTTAGGGGCCTAAGCTGACCCTAAGCTGGGGCCCTGACTAATCCCTCTACCTGGAGGTACTGTTAAAGGTACAGATGTCCAGGCCGCCAGCGTAATCCCTACCTCCTGAGGATCCCTGAACCTCAGTGATCTAGTCCTGAGAAGGACCCCGATCACAACAACAGGGAACGGGATAATATAAACCCACACATAGTACTAGACGAACGAGACAGTACAAGGGGAAAATCAACAACCACCTTGCATACAAAACTACATCACAACAACAGAGGGAACACCAACGGGTAAGGAGATAAATGATAAAGCGAGGAAGGGAAAAAACCACACACAAAGTACACTTCACTCCAAACTCCAAAATACCACAAGCCGCTCTGTTTGTTTGCCAGGAATGCTTTCACCGACACTTCCCTAGCAGACTGGCAGGTATTTGAAGGAATCCCATTACAGCAACATTAATTGCAGCTGGGCGAGGCTGGCCTCGTCTAGCACAGAGAGAGGGAGAACTAACTCCCTCACTGCCGAAAAACACCCAGCACCAGAAACTCAGCTGTGAGAAGTCAGGCTGTGCAATCGCGACGATCTTCGTAGCGACACACCCGGGACAACTACCTGGTCCCAAATCTGCTGCATTCGCTCCACAACAGAGTCAACACCCGGACAGACAGAAGCCTCCACCTGTCCCGAAGAAAAACGAGGGTGAAACCCAAAGTTGCAGAAAAATGGAGACATCAAGGTGGCAGAGCTAGCCCTATTATTAAGAGCAAACTCAGCCAAAGGCAAAAAAGAGACCCAGTCATCTTGATCAGCAGACACAAAACATCTCAAATAAGTCTCCAAGGTCTGGTTTGTTCTCTCGGTTTGTCCATTGGTCTGAGGATGAAAAGCATAGGAGAAAGATAATTGAACACCAAGTTTAGAACAAAATGTCCTCCAAAATCTCGAAACAAACTGGACTCCTCTGTCAGACACAATGTTCTCCGGAATGCCATGTAACCGAACCACGTGCTGAAGGAACAAAGGCACCAATTCGGAGGAGGAAGGTAACTTAGGTAATGGCACATCTTGGAAAACCTATCACAGATTACCCAGATAACGGTCATTCTCTGAGAAACAGGGAGGTCGGAAATAAAATCCATAGAGATATGGGTCCATGGCCTCTTGGGCACAGGTAATGGCATTAACAAACCACTAGAGCGAGAGCAAGGCTTGGAGCGAAGGCAAGTCCCACAGGACTGCACAAATTCCCTGACGTCACGAGACAAAGTATGCCACCCAAAGGACCGACTCACCAAGTCTCTGGTACCAAAAATCCCGGGATGACCAGCCAACGCGGAACAATGAATCTCAGACATCACACTCTTCTTCCACTGGTCTGGGACAAACAATTTCCCAATAGGGCAGCGCTCAGGTTTATCCTCCTGACACCCTTCCAAGGCCAGTCTCAAATTGGGCGAGATGGCGGAAAGAACTACACCCTCTTTCAAAATAACAGTAGGATCAGATAACTCAGGAGATTCCGCAAAGAAACTCCTCGAGAGGGCATCCGCCTTAACATTCTTAGTGCCAGAAAGAAAAGAAAAGAAACAACAAAATTAAAACGTGGCCTGTCTAGGATTAAGTCACTTGGCTGATTTGAGATAAACCAGATTCTTATGGTCCGTGAGGACCACCACCTGATGTTTGGCTCCTTCCAGCCAATGTCTCCACTCTTCAAAGGCCCACTTCATGGCCAATAACTCCCGATTACCCACGTCATAATTATGTTCAGTTGGAGAAAATTTTCGAGAGAAAAAGGCACAAGGGTTACTCTTAGAGGTCTCTGGATCTCTTTGGGACAAAACGGCACCTGCCCCAATTTCAGAGGCATCAACCTCCACCTGAAACGGTAGAGAAACATCATGCTGCCGTAGAACAGGAGCAGAAGTGAATCTCTGCATAAGTTCCTGAAACGCAGAGACTGCCTCAGGAGGCCAATTCACCACATCAGAACCCTTTTTGGTCAAATCAGTCAATGGTTTAACAATACCGGAGAAATTACCAATAAATTTGCGATAAAAATTGGCAAAACCCAAAAATCTCTGAAGAGCCTTTAATGAAGTAGGTTGGACCCAATCACAGATGGCTTGAACCTTGACCGGGTCCATTTCAATAACAGATGGAGACAAAATGAATCCCAGAAATTAGACCTTCTGTACGCCAAAAAGACACTTTGATCCCTTCACATACAGTGCATTCTCTCTCAAAATCTGGAACACAGTCCGAACATGTTTCACATCAGAAATTTATCCACAAAATCATTGAAAATATCATTCATGAAGGATTGAAAGACGGAAGGAGCATTAGTGAGCCCAAAGGGCATCACTAGGTACTCAAAATGCCCCTCTGGGGTATTAAACGCCGTCTTCCATTCATCCCCGTGCATCAACTAGCACTTTTCACCCTGGAAAACAGGTCAGAAATCAAGGGTAACGAATATTGATACTTCACAGTGATCTTATTCAAGAGACGATAATCAATACACGGCCTCAATGAACCATCCTTTTTGGCCACAAAGAAAAAACCGGCACCCAAGGGTGAAGAGGATGGTCTGATATGACCCTTCTCCAATGACTCCTTGATATAAGATCGCATAGTATCGTGTTCAGGTACAGACAAGTTAAAAAGGCGACCTTTAGGAAATTTACCACCAGGCACTAATTCAATAGCGCAATCGTAGCTCCTGTGAGGGGGCAAAGATGCAGATTTACTTTCACTAAACACATCCGAAAAATCAGTCAAAAAGTCAGGAACATCCTGAGACTTGGGAGAGGCAGAAAAAACAGGAGTGTCGGCATTAACACATTGGCAGCCCAAACTGGTCACAGACACAGATTTCCAATCCAAAACAGGATTATGAGACTGTAACCAAGGGAAACCTAGTACAATAATGTCATGCAGATTATACAGCACCAGAAATTTGCATCTCTCCTGATGATCTGGTTCAACCCTCATTATCACCTGAGTAGAAAACTGGGGTTTATTCTCCGCCAAAGGGGTAGAATCAATGCCCAGTAGGGGAATAGACTTCCGCAGGGGTATCATGGGAAACCCACAATGTTTGGCAAAGTCAAAATCCATCAGGTTAATAGCTGCTCCTGAATCAACAAAAGCCTGAGCAGAAAATGTGGACAGGGAGCAAATCAGGGTAACAGTCAACAGAAATTTAGTCTGAACACTACCCAAGACAACTGAGCGAGTAAAACGTCTTCCCCGCTTAGGGCAGACTGAAATAGCATGAGAGGCATCACCACAGTAGAAACATAACCCATTGCGCTTTCAAAACTCATGACGCTGAGCCTCAGAAGTCACTCTATCACACTGCATGGGCCCAGGAGCTGGCTCACAAGGCAACACCATCTCACGCATACCTCTGCGCTCACGCAAACGTCTGTCAATTTGAATAGCCAATGACATAGAATCATTGAGACCAGAGGGAAGAGGGAATCCCACCATAACATCCTTTACATTCTCTGACAGTCCCTTCCGAAAATGGGCCGCCAAAGCATCATCATTCCATTTGGTCAGGACTGCCCACTTTTGAAATTTCTGACAGTACAACTCAGCGTCTTCAAGACCCTGATTTAATGCCAACAAGGTTTTTTCAGCTTGATCAGTGACATTAGGTTCATCGTACAATAACCCCAGAGCCAGAAAAAATGCATCAATATCACTCAAAACAGGATCCCCAGGTGTCAGAGAAAAAGCCCAATAATGAAGATCGCCGCGCAGGAGAGAGATGACAATTTGAACCTGCTGTGCTGCGTTACCTGAGGACTTAGGCTTTAAGGCAAAAAACAACTTACAGTTATTTTTGAAATTCAGAAATTTAGCCCGATCCCCCAAAAACAAATCTGGCATGGGAATCCTAGGTTCCACAACCGGCAACCCAGCAAGATAGGTAGCAATACTCCGAACCTCAGTGGCAAGCTGATCCACACGGCCAGACAACTGTGCAAACTCCATTGAGAAAAAAAAAATCCTCCTCAGCACCCAGAGAAAAAGAGGGAAAAAATGCAACAGACAGGAAAAAAAAAAAATCTCTGACAACTCTGACAACTTTTTTCTTTCCACACTGTTTTTCCCTTCTGTGAGTACCATATACCGTATATACCCATGTATAAGCCGAGATTTTCAGCCCATTTTTTAGGGCTGAAAGTCCCCCTCTCGGCTTATGCGCGGGTCATATACGGGGGTCGGCGGGGGTGTAGGATCATACTCACCCCTCCGCCGGCGCGGTCTCTGCAGCCCCCCTGCTTCTCCCACGATCTCCGGCTCCTTCCTGCAGCGGTCACATGGTACCGCTCATTAAAGTCATGAATATGCACATATTCATGACTTTAATGAGCGGTAGCACGTGACCGCTGCAGGACTGAAGCGCTGCGGAGAGCGCCGGGAGAAGAGGAGAGGCTGCAGGGACGCGCGGCGGAGGGGTGAGTATAGTGATATTTACCTGTCCCTCGGTCCACCGCAACGCACTGCTCCCTCGGTCCGACTCCTCTGGCTGTGAATGATCAGGCAGAGGGCGCGATGACGTCGTTAGTGCGCGCCCCCCCTGCCTGATCATTCACAGCCAGAGGAGTCGGACCGAGGACGCAGCACTGCGGTGGAACGGGACAGGTAAATATCTCAGGTGCCGGGGTCCTGAGCGAGCGGTGACACCGGCACCTGTCCCCCATAGCGCGCCGCTGTCACCGCCTGCTCAGGACACCGGCACCTGGCCCCCAGCGACGAGAGGTGAGTATGTTATTTTTTTTTGCAGCAGCAGCATATGAGGCCTATACTATGGGGCATAATTGTGCAGCATATGTGGGCATAATCTGGAGCATATGGGGGCATAATATGGAGCATATGGGGGCATAAGCTGTGGAACATATGGGGCATAAATATGGAGCATATGGGGGCATAAGCTGTGGAACATATGGGGCATAATATGGAGCATATGGGGGGCATAAGCTGTGGAACATATGGGGCATAATATGGAGCATATGGGGGCATAATCTGGAGCATATGGGGCATAATATGGAGCATATGGGGGCATAAGCTGTGGAACATATGGGGCATAATATGGAGCATATGGGGGCATAAGCTGTGGAACATATGGGGCATAATATGGAGCATATGGGGGCATAAGCTATGGAACATATGGGGCATAATATGGAGCATATGGGGCATAAGCTGTGGAACATATGGGGCATAATCTGGAGCATATGGGGGCATAATCTGTGGATCATACGGGGGCATAATCTGTGGAATATATGGGGGCATAATTATTTTTCACCCTAGGCTTATACGCGAGTCAATAAGTTTTCCCAGTTTTTTGTGGCAAAATTAGGGGGGTCGGCTTATACACGGGTCGGCTTATACATGAGTGTATACGGTAATTTTCAGTTATGGCCGGTGATACTGTTATGTTTCGGTAGCTGAGGAGGACAGGAACAACAGCAGGGCAGCCGAACACCTGAGATGTTGGTAACTGATGGGGTGCAGATTCCTAAACTAACGACACAACTAGAGGTAGCCGTGGAGCGTTCCTACGTTGATTCTAGACGCCTCGTCACAGCCTGAGAGATAACTACACCTAAAGGCAGAAAGATGAAAGCTATCTGCCCCGGAGCAGATCCCCAAAGAAAATAGGAAGCCCCCAAGCATATAATGGCGGTTAGACAAGATGAAAATACAAACATAGGCAGAAAATAGACTGAGCAAACGCTGGGGCCACAAGCTGACTAAATAGGATAGGACAGGAGAGATTACTTTCTGCAACCCAGAAAACCCTACCAAAATCCAACAATTCTGATTACAAAAATACTGAGATCACACGATCTCGCCACCCACTAAATCAGATCTCAGTGTGAACAAAAACCAAGCCACAGCCGCTGAAAAAAACAGGAAAAAGCAAATGAGCAAATAACAGTAGCTGCAGATAAACTGTGAGGAGCTCAGGCCCCAGGAGGGGACCTGGCTGACCTCCACAAAGATGCAGAAAACAATGCAAAAAGCAAGCACAAAAATAAAAGCAAAAAATATCTTATCTGAAAGCAGGAGATGCAGGCAAGACTCCAGCTAACTTCCAAATGAACCAGGAACCACAATTGAGACAAGAGCAATTGATCACCGGCAACCATCATGGGAGGGAACCTCCCTTATATCAGACCAGTCCGTGAAACTAGATTGCCACTCCTCGCTGAAAGGTTCAGTACTGTCTATAACCACCAGAGGGAGCCTCTGCTCAGAAACCATCTCTAGCACATTCATAACAGGAACCTATTGGATTGCAGTAACCTGAACTAACCACACAACTAGAAGTAGCCGTGGAGCGTTCCTACATTGATCCTAGATGCCTCGTCACAGCCTGAGAGATAACTACACCTAAAGGCAGAAAGATGAAAGCTATCTGCCCCGGAGCAGATCCCCAAAGAAAATAGGAAGCCCCCAAACATGTAATGGCGGTTAGACAAGAAGAAAGCACGGACACAGACAGAAAATAGAATGAGCAAACGCTGGGACCCAATCTGTCTAGACAGAAAAGTACAGGAAAGAATTCTGACTGCAATCCAACAAAAACCCTAACAAAATACCAACACTTCTGATTGCCAAAAAAACCTGAGATCACACGACCTCCTCCACCTAAATCAGATCTCTGGTGTAACAAAACGCTATTCAGCAAATAAAAGTAACAAAAGAGCAAGCAAAGTGCAGACACAAACGGAGCACAATTGCACGCCAGACCCAAAAGGAGACCAAGGCGTGCAGTCCACTGCAGGCAGCAAACCAGCAGAGAAAATCAAACAGAGAAAAAAAAACAGAAAACACTTATCTGAAGGAGAGCAGGAAACTAGCAGTGCTTCAAGCAAGACCCGAAGAACAATTGATAACCGGCAAGGCTGCTGGGAAATCAGGCCACTTATATCCTACCATTCAGCGCCAGCTGAAGGCCATTAATTAATCAGTTCATTACCCTCAGCAACCACCGGAGGGAGCCCCAGCTCAGAAGCCGCCTCCAGCATATTCACAACAGTATCCCCCCCCTTGAGGAGGGGTCACCAAACCCTCACTTGCGCAACCAGGCCAATCAGGATGGGCTCGATGATAGGCACGGATAAATCTCCCAGCATGAATGTCCGAAGCAAACACCCAAGAATTGTCCTCCTGACCATAACCTCTCCACTTAACCAAATACTGGAGTTTCCGTCTAGCAAAACGAGAATCCAATATCTTAACCACATACTCCAAATTGCCCTCAACCAAAACAGGGTCGGGAGGTGCAGCCATAGGAACCACTGGTTCGACAAACCTCTTCAATAAGGATTTGTGTTATGTTTCGGCAGCTGAGGCGGACAGGAACAACAGCAGGGCAGCCGAACACCTGACATGTTGGTAACTGATGGGTTGCAGATTCCTAAACTAACGACACAACTAGAGGTAGCCGTGGAGCGTTCCTACGTTGATCCTAGACGCCTCGTCACAGCCTGAGAGATAACTACACCTAAAGGCAGAAAGATGAAAGCTATCTGCCCCGGAACAGATCCCCAAAGAAAATAGGAAGCCCCCAAACATATAATGGCGGTTAGACAAGATGAAAATACAAACATAGGCAGAAAATAGACTGAGCAAACGCTGGGGCCACAAGCTGACTAAATAGGATAGGACAGGAGAGATTACTTTCTGCAACCCAGAGAACCCTACAAAAATCCAACAATTCTGATTACAAAAATACTGAGATCACACGATCTCGCCACCCCACTAAATCAGATCTCAGTGTGAACAAAAACCAAGCCGCAGCCGCTGAAAAAACAGTAAAAAGCAAATGAGAAAATAACAGTGGCTGCAGAAAAACTGTGAGGAGCTCAGGCCCCAGAAGGGGACCTAGCTGACCTCCACAAAAGTGCAGAAAACAATGCAAAAAGCAAGCACAAAAAGAAAAGCAAAAAATATCTTATCTGAAAGCAGGAGATGCAGGCAGGACTCCAGCAAACTTCCAAATGAACGAGGAACCACAAATGAGACAAGAACAACTGATCACCGGCAACCATCATGGGAGGGAACCTCCCTTATATCAGACCAGTCCGTGATTCCAGATTGCCACTCCTCGCTGAAAGGTTCAGTACTGTCTGTAACCACCAGAGGGAGCCTCTGCTCAGAAACCATCTCTAGCACATTCATAACAGATTTGTGGAACACGTTATGGATCTTAAATATCCCTGGAAGAAGCAAACGGAAGGAAACCAGATTAATAATTTCCATGATCTTATAAGGTCCAATGAACCTTGGCTTAAATTTAGGAGATGTAACCGTCATAGGGATATTCCTTGAGGACAACCAAACCAAGTCCCCCACTTTAAAACGAGGACCATCAGTCCTATGCCGGTTGGCAAACCGCTGGGCCTTCTCCTGAGAGAGAGACAACCTCTCCACCACCTGGTCCCAAATGTGCTGCATACGCTGCACAATAGAGTCAACCCACAGACAGACAGAAGCCTCCGCCTGTCCTGAAGAAAATCGAGGGTGAAACCCGGAATTGCAGAAAAATGGAGACATCAAGGTGGCAGAGCTAGCCCTATTATTAAGAGCAAACTCCGCCAAAGGCAAAAAAGAGACCCAGTCATCCTGATCAGCAGAAACAAAACATCTCAAATAAGTCTCCAAGGTCTGGTTTGTTCTCTTGGTTTGTCCATTGGTCTGAGGGTGAAATGCAGAGGAGAAAGACAACTGAACACCAAGTTTAGAACAAAATATCCTCCAAAATCTGGAAACAAACTGGACTCCTCTGTCAGACACAATGTTCTCCGGAATGCCATGCAACCGAACCACATGCTGAAAGAACAAAGGCACCAACTCGGAGGAGGAAGGCAACTTAGGCAATGGCACAAGATGTATCATCTTGGAAAACCTATCACAGATTACCCAGATAACGGTCCTTCTCTGAGAGACAGGAAGGTCAGAAATAAAATCCATAGAAATATGGGTCCATGGCCTCTTGGTACAGGTAATGGCATTAACAAACCACTAGAACGAGAGCAAGGCTTGGAATGAGAGCAAGTCCCACAGGACTGCACAAAGTCCCTGACGTCACAAGACAAAGTAGGCCACCAAAAGGAGCGACTCACCAAGTCTCTGGTACCAAAAATCCCAGGATGACCAGCCAACGCGGAACAATGAATCTCAGACATCACACTCTTTTTCCACTGGTCTGGAACAAACAACTTCCCAATAGGGCAGCGCTCAGGTTTATCCACCTGACACCCTTCCAGAGCCAGTCTCAAATTGGGTGAAATGGCGGAAAGAACCACACCCTCTTTCAAAATAACAGCAGGATCAGATAACTCAGGAGAATCTGCAAAGAAACTCCTCGAGAGGGCATCCACCTTTACATTCTTAGTGCCAGGAAGAAAAGACACCACAAAATTAAAACGTGTGAAAAACAAGGCCCACCTGGCCTGTCTAGGATTAAGTCGCTTGGCTGATAAACCAGGCTCTCATGGTCCGTGAGGACCACCACCTGATGTTTGGCTCCTTCCAGCCAATGTCTCCACTATTCAAAGACCCACTTCATGGCCAATAACTCCAGATTACCCACGTCATAATTACGTTCAGTTGGAGAAAATTTTCGAGAGAAAAAGGCACAAGGGTTACTCTTAGAGGTTCTGGATCCCTTTGGGACAAAACGGCACCTGCCCCAATCTCAGAGGCATCAACCTCCACCTGAAACGGCAGAGCAACATCAGGCTGCCATAGAACAGGAGCAGAAATGAATCTCTGCTTAAGTTCCTAAAATGCAGAAACTGCGTCAGGAGGCCAATTCACCACATCGGAACCCTTTTTGTTCAGATCAGTCAATGGTTTAACAATACCAGAGAAATTACCAATAAATTTACGATAAAAATTGGCAAAACCCAAAATTCTCTGAAGACCCTTCAATGAAGTAGTTTGAACCCAATCACAGATGGCCTGAACCTTGACCGGGTCCATTTTAATAACAGACGGAGACAAAATGAATCCCAGAAATTACATCTTCTGTACGCCAAAAAGACACTTTGATCCCTTCACATACAGTGCATTATCTCTAAAAATCTGGAACACAGTCCGAACATATTTCACATGAGAGTCCCGGTCATTGGAAAAAATCAAGATATCATCCAAATAAACAAACAAAAATGTATCCACAAAATCCCTGAAAATATCATTCATGAAGGATTGGAAGACGGAAGGGGCATTAGTAAGCCCAAAAGGAATCACTAGGTACTCAAAATGCCCCTCTGGGGTATTAAACGCCGTCTTCCATTCATCCCCGTGCTTAATGCGAATAAGGTTATACGCCCCCCTGAGGTCAAGCTTGGTAAACCAACTAGCACTTTTCACTCTGGAAAATAGGTCAGAAATCAAAGGTAACAGATATTGATATTTAACAGTGATCTTATTCAGGAGGCGAAAATCAATACACGGCCTCAATGAACCATCCTTTTTGGCCACATAGAAAAAACCGGCACCCAAGGGTGAAAAGGATGGTCTGATATGACCCTTCTCCAATGACTCCTTGATATAAGATCGCATAGCATCATGTTCAGGTACAGATAAATTAAAAAGGCGACCTTTAGGAAATTTACCACCAGGCACTAATTCAATAGCGCAATCATAGCTCCTGTGAGGGGGCAAGGATGCAGATTTACTTTCACTAAACACATCCGAAAAATCAGTCAAAAAGTCAGAAACATCCTGAGACTGGGGAGAGGCAGAAAAAACAGGAGTGTCAGTATTAACACATTGGCAGCCCCAACTGGTCACAGACACAGATTTCCAATCCAAAACAGGATTATGAGACTGTAACCAAGGGAAACCTAGTACAATAATGTCATACAGATTATGCAGCACCAGAAATTTGCAACTCTCCTGATGATCTGGTTCAACCCTCATTATCACCTGAGTAGAAAACTGGGGTTTATTCTCCGCCAAAGGGGTAGAATCAATGCCCAGTAGGGGAATAGACTTCCGCAGGGTATCATGGAAACCCACAACGTTTGGCAAAGTCAAAATCCATCAGGTTAATAGCTGCTCCTGAATCAACAAAAGCTTGAGCAGAAAATGTGGACACGGAGCCAAGTCAGAGTAACAGTCAACAGAAATTTAGTCTGAACACTACCAAGACAACTGAGCGTGCAAAACGTCTTCCCGCTTAGGGCAGACAGAGATAGCATGGGAAGCGTCACCACAGTAGAAACATAACCCATTGCCCTTACGAAACTCATGGCGCTGAGTCCCAGAAGTCACTCCATCACAATGCATGGGCCCAGGAGCTGACTCACAAGGCAACACTATCTCACGCATACCTATGCACTCACGCAAACGTCTGTCAATTTGAACAGCCAAAGACATAGAATCATTGAGACCAGAGGGAACAGGGAATCCCACCATAACGTCCTTTACTACTTCTGACAGACTCTTTCGAAAAAGGGCTGTCAAAGCATCATCATTCCACTTGGTCAGGACTGCCCACTTTCGAAATTTCTGACAGTACAACTCAGAGTCTTCAAGATGCTGATTTAATGCCAACAAGGCCTTTTCCGCTTGATCAGTGACATTAGGTTCATTGCACAATAACCCCAGAGCCTGAAAAAATACATCAATATCATTCAAAACAGGATCCCCAGGTGTCAGGGAAAAAGCCCAATGCTGAGGGTCGCCGCGCAGCAGGGAGATGACAATTTGAACCTGCTGTGCAGCGTTCCCTGAGGACTTAGGCTTTAAGGCAAAAAAAACCTTACAGTTATTTTTGAAATTCAGAAATTTAGATCGATCCCCCAAAAACAAATCTGGCATGGGGATCCTAGGTTCCACAACTGGCAACCCAGCAAGATAGGTAGCAATACTCCGAACCTCAGTGGCAAGCTGATCCACACGGCCAGACAACTGTGCAAACTCCATTGAGAGAAAAAAAAATTCCTACTCAGCACCCAGAGAAAAAGAGGGAAAAAATGCAACAAACAGAAAAAAAAAATTACTGACAACTCCCTTTTTTCTTTTTCCTTTTTTAACCATTTTTCCCTTCTGTTGAGTACCATATAATTTTCAGTTTGGCCGGTTATACTGTTATGTTTCGGTAACTGAGGAGAAATGGCAAAAAATAGCAAAAGCGGTAATACACCAGAGTGGCTGGAACCTATTGGATTGCAGTAACCTGAACTAACCACACAACTAGAGGTAGCCGTGGAGCGTTCCTACGTTGATCCTAGACGCCTCGTCACAGCCTGAGAGATAACTACACCTAAAGGCAGAAAGATGAAAGCTATCTGCCCCGGAGCAGATCCCCAAAGAAAATAGGAAGCCCCCAAACATGTAATGGCGGTTAGACAAGAAGAAAGCACGGACACAGACAGAAAATAGAATGAGCAAACGCTGGGACCCAATCTGTCTAGACAGAAAAGTACAGGAAAGAATTCTGACTGCAATCCAACAAAAACCCTAACAAAAATACCAACACTTCTGATTGCCAAAAAACCTGAGATCACACGACCTCCTCCACCTAAATCAGATCTCTGGTGTAACAAAACGCTATTCAGCAAATAAAAGTAGCAAAAGAGCAAAGCAAAAGTGCAGACACAAACGGAGCACAATTGTAGCGCCAGACCCCCAAAAGGGGACAGGCAGCAGTCCACTGCAGGCAGCAAACCAGCAGAGAAAATCAAACAGAGAAAAAAAAACAGAAAACACTTATCTGAAGGAGAGCAGGAAACTAGCAGTGCTTCAAGCAAGACCAGAAGAACAATTGATAACCGGCAAGGCTGCTGGGAAATCAGGCCACTTATATCCTACCATTCAGCGCCAGCTGAAGGCCATTCATTAATCAGTTCATTACCCTCAGCAACCACCAGAGGGAGCCCCAGCTCAGAAGCCGCCTCCAACATATTCACAACAGTGGGCCCTCATACTGGTCTCTTCCGGCCGAGCCGTATAGCGGGGTGGCGGTCCTTTTTAAGACCGTGGAGGTGGAATGCCGACCGGTTATTGAGATAGAAATGGGGAGGTGCCTGGTCTTAGACATTTTCATGAGGGGACAGGAGCTTCGGCTCATAAACATCTATGGTTCACAATCCAGGTGGGACAGTAAATGTCTCTTCATGAAGATCAAGCCCTTTCTTTTTACGAGCCGGCAGGTGGTCTTCGGTGGGAATTTTAACACCATAACGAGATCCCGTGATAGGGGGGGTCCCGGAGGCCACCTGGCTTATGATAGTACAGCATTAAATAGTATAGCTAGCGAAGCTCGCCTGGTGGATGTCCACATCCGGCACACCCTAAGTCTCGGGGGTTTCACCTTTCATAGAGGTAGCTGTAGGTCTCGGATAGATAGGTTTTTTTTGAAGGAGGATGCCATCTTTCCTGCAGTGTCCGCCGTTGAGGTGGAATTCTCCGATCACTGTTTAATTTTCTTTTCTTTGAATGTTACAGAGACACCCCGGATGGGAAGAGGGCTGTGGAAGCTGAATTCATCCCTCTTGGAAGAAGCGGAAGTGAGACAGTCCTTTGAGGAATTTCTTCAGAGCCAGGTACTGCTTTTGGATCTCTGTAGCAGTAAGTCTGAGTGGTGGAGATCTTCAAAGAGAGGGTGGCAGGGTTCTTCCGTCAGCTCTCGAGCCTCAGGAGTCTGAACAGGCACCGCTTGTATCAGGACTTGAGGAAGAAACTCGAGCAGCTCGTCTCGACTGGGGGTGACCGTGAGGAGATCTCCAGGGTGAAGTCTTTGCTCAAGAGGTGTCAGTATGATAGGCACACATCTTTGGTTTTTGAGAGGGATTTTGGGAGGTACCGCTCGCCCGACCCTTACAGAAACTGTAAGATGTCAGTGAAAAGATGGTGACAGGACTGATTGACAGTACGGGTTCCCTGAACCGATCCAAATCAGGGATCCTGGAGGTGGTCAGATCCTTTTACTCATGCCTCTTGGGAAAGAGGGATCTGGATCGAGACGGGATGTCGGTTTTCCTGGCTGAGACCATTCCTGAGCCAGGAGATGACCCATCTCTTGATGTTTTGGTAGAAGCAATCAGGAAAGAGGAAGTGAGACTGGACATTGATGGGCTTCGGCCCAGAAAATCGCCAGGTACTGATGGCCTAACATCCGAGTTTTACAAGACCTTTAGGGACTCCTTGGTCCCCCTCTTGACTGAGGTGTTTAATGAGTGCCTTTCCTCGGGCGCTCTTCCCAGCTCAATGAAGAGGTCAGCCCTGATTATCCTATCAAAGGGTAAGGACTGGTCCCATGTTGAGAATTGGTGTCCCATAGCGCTTCTCAATGTGGACCGGAAGGTTCTGGCAAAGGTGCTGTTTAATCGGCTGGTGAAGTTTGCACCCCGGCTCCTTTCGGGGCTCAGCACTGCTCTGTTCCAGGCCGCAGTACTTTTAGTGCTGTGCTCGGTGTCGGAGAGGCAGTGGAGCAGGGCAGGGCGGGTCACTGGAAGGGGTACTTGCTGTCCTTATATCAAGCAAAGGCTTTTGACCGGGTGAATGACGAGTACCTCTGCTCTATCCTTTTGAGGTACGGTCTGCCTGGGAGGTTTGTAAATTGGTTAGAGACCTTATACCAGGGGGCTGAGACTTTTTCACTCATGAACGGTTGGGTTGGTCACCTTTTTGAGGTGAGTTCCGGGCTCCGCCAGGGTTGTCCTCTGAGCCCACTTTTATACGTGTTCACGATCTATCCCTTCTTGAGGAGGGTAGATCGTGGACCGTTGGTGGGAGTCAGGATGGACCGGGCGGAGCCGGGGGCCACTCTGAGGGTGGTAGCGTACACTGACGATGTCTCCCTCTTTGTGTCCTCGAGAGAGGCGGCGGATTGGGTCATGTCTGAGGTCGCGCGCTACTCAGAGGCGTCCGGGTCCAAGATCAACCGGGAAAAGTGCGAAAGTCTCTGGCTGGGAGGGGGAGATCTTAGTTTTGATCTCCCGGACACCCTTCCAGGGCCCCAGAACTCCGCCAAAATCCTAGGCATCAAATTTGACCCCGGGGACTACCCCCAGCAAAATTGTGAGGGCAGACTTAAGATCGCCGCCCAAAAGGTGGACCACCGGAAGGGTTGGTCTTTAACCCTGAGGGAAAGGGTCAACTTGGCCAAGGGCTTTCTGCTGCCCTTGTTAATATACCTGGGCAGTGTCTGCATCTTGCCAGAACCTCTCTGGACACGGGTCTATAGCCTGTTCTTCCAGCTGTTATGGGGGAACAGGCTTAACCCAATTAAGAGAGAGGTCACGTACTGCACGAGGAGACTAGGTGGGTTGGGTATGGTCAACCTGGTGGTGTTTCTGATAAACACCTTTCTTAAGATCAATGTTGCCAACTTTTATTCAGAGAGGGCTCCTCCGTGGGTATTCTCCTGCAGGGGTTGGTTTCGGCCTTTCTTCCAGGAATGGGAGACAGGAGGGCTGGTGAAGGACCTGTGCACACCACACGGACATCTTGGCTTTGGAGGGGTTTCTCCTTTAACGTGCCCTAGGGAGAGCTGGTCTGTGTGAGATTGTTGGTAGGGTTGAGATAAGGTGGTGTGGGTGTTGAGGGAGAGAAAAGTAGTGACAGATAGGGACAGGGAGGTCCAGTTTAGGGATAGCTAGATAATTAGTTTTGATAAGCTAGGTAGACTAGGGATAGGTAGGGACAAGTAGGGATAGTTAGGGTCAGTTTCTTTTCTTTTAGGGACAGATTTAGTTGGTGAGGGACAGGGTGCGTGTGTTGGTGGTTAGGGATGGGGCCTCTTAGGACTCCAGTTTCCCGGTGGTGCGCTGGTGTGTGGCACATTTAGCTTTTTGTTTTGTAAATTCAGGAAATAATGGATATTGGGCTTGCAGACGCTGAACTTGGGCCTTGCAAGTTATGTGGTCAGTGTATAGTGTTAATGTTTATAAATGTTTATAATGTTGTGTTTAAAGTAAAGTAATGTAATGTAGTGTTCTTGTGTGGTAGATCTGTTAATGTTATGTTTTGTATATAAGTGTTAATAGTTATATATTTGGGGGGGTATACTTTAGGTTGGGTGGGGGTTTTTGTATGGGGGAGGGCATGGAACTTGCCATGGACCCGAGGGTTGTAAATTTCTAAGGGCATAAACTTTCATGGACCCGTTAGGCTTGCTGTGAAAAGGGCATGAACTCATGGACCTGTGGTGTGGTGGGGGAAAAAAAGGAGGAAAAAAAAATTTTGTGCATGTCTTATTGTGTATATAGTGTATATAGTGGTCAAATTGTATGTATGGCCAAGTGAAGCCTTTTTTTTTTGGGGTGCGTGAGTGTGTGTCAGTGTGTGAAAAAAACATATAGAGTGCTTTCAGTGGGAGAAGCAAAATAGGAATCTTGTGGGTATGATACCTTTTAATGGCTAACAAAATATAGTTTAAGATATTACAGGGCAAGCTTTCGAGACTGCTTACGTCTCTTCATCAGGCTGGTGTAACAAAATATTTGAAGAAACACAATTATATACAGTGAAAAACACAGGGATGGTACAGGGATGGTGTGATGCATGGACATTTAAATAAACAAACACTGAAATAAACAAACACTGAGCTTAAAGAGAGAATCCTTAATTAGTTAAGATTAGATAAGTGGTGTGAAAGTTTTATGGACCCCATATGCATGTGAGATCAAAGGACTGGTGGTGTCTCCATTGTTTTTGGAAGAAGTTGCTCAGATACCAGAATGTACCATACATCTATGGAACTGAAAGAACGTTTGAAGAAACTGGCAACCAAATCTGAGCAACTTCCTCCAAAAACAATGAAGACAACACCAGTCCTTTGATCCCACATGCATATGGGGTCCATAAAACTTTCACACCACTTATCTAATCTTACCTAATTAAGGATTCTCTCTTTAAGCACAGTGTTTGTTTATTTCAGTGTTTGTTTATTTAAATGTCCATGTATCACACCATCCCTGTGCTTTTCACTGTATATAATTGTGTTTCTTCAAATATTTTGTTACACCAGCCTGATGAAGAGACGTAAGCAGTCTCGAAAGCTCGCCCTGTAATATCTTAAACTATATTTTGTTAGCCATTAAAAGGTATCATACACACAAGATTCCTATTTTGCTTCTCCCACTGAGAGCACTCTATATGTTTTTTTCTACTGGCTAACACGGTACCAAACCAATTTTTTTTTCGTTTGTCAGTGTGTGTGCATGTTTCTTTTATGTTTTATTTTTAATTTTGTTTAATGGTTATGTTCCTACTGGGGATCCTTTGAAATAGAGCTCCAGTAGCTTTGAAAGGACTAAGGACTGTGGACTTTTTGGTTATTGATGCTGGTTTCTTTTGTTTCTGTTACTTATTTTAGCTATGTTTTATTTATGTATAGTTTGTTATTTATTACAGTATGTATTGCTTATATTTTTGTAATAAAAGTTGCATACACTGAGGCCCCTGATCATGTGACCCCTGACTCCTCCCCTCCTGTGACCTCATCACAGGTCCTGTGCGCACAGAAGCCATATATGTGGAGTGCGGCTCTGCGGGTGGAGGTCGGTGCTGGAGGCTCCATTATTCTCTATGTGGAGTGTGGCTCTGCGGGTGGAGGTAGGTGCTGGAGGCTCCATTATTCTCTATGTGGAGTGCGGCTCTGCGGGTGGAGGTAGGTGCTGGAGGCTCCATTATTCTCTATGTGGAGTGCGGCTCTGCGGGTGGAGGTAGGTGCTGGAGGCTCCATTATTCTATATGTGGAGTGCGGCTCTGCGGGTGGAGGTCGGTGCTGGAGGCTCCATTATTCTCTATGTGGAGTGTGGCTCTGCGGGTGGAGGTCGGTGCTGGAGGCTCCATTATTCTCTATGTGGAGTGCGGCTCTGCGGGTGGAGGTAGGTGCTGGAGGCTCCATTATTCTCTATGTGGAGTGTGGCTCTGTGGGTGGAGGTAGGTGCTGGAGGCTCCATTATTCTCTATGTGGAGTGCTGCTCTGCGGGTGGAGGTCGGTGCTGGAGGCTCCATTATTCTCTATGTGGAGTGCAGCTCTGCGGGTGGAGGTAGGTGCTGGAGGCTTCATTATTCTCTATGTGGAGTGTGGCTCTGCGGGTGGAGGTAGGTGCTGGAGGCTCCATTATTCTCTATGTGGAGTGCGGCTCTGCGGGTGGAGGTCGGTGCTGGAGGCTCCATTATTCTCTATGTGGAGTGCGGCTCTGCGGGTGGAGGTCGGTGCTGGAGGCTCCATTATTCTCTATGTGGAGTGTGGCTCTGCGGGTGGAGGTAGGTGCTGGAGGCTCCATTATTCTCTATGTGGAGTGTGGCTCTGCGGGTGGAGGTAGGTGCTGGAGGCTCCATTATTCTCTATGTGGAGGGCGGCTCTGTGGGTGGAGGTCGGTGCTGGAGGCTCCATTATTCTCTATGTGGAGTGCGGCTCTGCGGGTGGAGGTAGGTGCTGGAGGCTCCATTATTCTCTATGTGGAGTGCGGCTCTACGGGTGGAGGTCGGTGCCGGAGGCTCCATTATTCTCTATGTGGAGTGCGGGTGGAGGTCGGTGCTGGAGGCTCCATTATTCTCTATGTGGAGTGCGGCTCTGCGGGTGGAGGTAGGTGCTGGAGGCTCCATTATTCTCTATGTGGAGTGCGGCTCTGCGGGTGGAGGTAGGTGCTGGAGGCTCCATTATTCTCTATGTGGAGTGCGGCTCTGCGGGTGGAGGTAGGTGCTGGAGGCCCCATTATTCTCTATGTGGAGTGTGGCTCTGCGGGTGGAGGTCGGTGCTGGAGGCTCCATTATTCTATATGTGGAGTGCGGCTCTGCGGGTGGAGGTAGGTGCTGGAGGCTCCATTATTCTCTATGTGGAGTGCGGCTCTGCGGGTGGAGGTAGGTGCTGGAGGCTCCATTATTCTATATGTGGAGTGCGGCTCTGCGGGTGGAGGTCGGTGCTGGAGGCTCCATTATTCTCTATGTGGAGTGTGGCTCTGCGGGTGGAGGTCGGTGCTGGAGGCTCCATTATTCTCTATGTGGAGTGTGGCTCTGCGGGTGGAGGTAGGTGCTAGAGGCTGCATTATTCTCTATGTGGAGTGCGGCTCTGCGGGTGGAGGTCGGTGCTGGAGGTTCCATTATTCTCTATGTGGAGTGCGGCTCTACGGGTGGAGGTCGGTGCCGGAGGCTCCATTATTCTCTATGTGGAGTGCGGGTGGAGGTCGGTGCTGGAGGCTCCATTATTCTCTATGTGGAGTACGGATCTGCGGGTGGAGGTAGGTGCTGGAGGCTCCATTATTCTCTATGTGGAGTGCGGCTCTGCGGGTGGAGGTAGGTGCTGGAGGCCCCATTATTCTCTATGTGGAGTGTGGCTCTGCGGGTGGAGGTCGGTGCTGGAGGCTCCATTATTCTATATGTGGAGTGCGGCTCTGCGGGTGGAGGTAGGTGCTGGAGACTCCATTATTCTCTATGTGGAGTGCGGCTCTGCGGGTGGAGGTCAGTGCTGGAGGCTCCATTATTCTATATGTGGAGTGTGGCTCTGCGGGTGGAGGTAGGTGCTGGAGACTCCATTATTCTATATGTGGAGTGCGGCTCTGCGGGTGGAGGTAGGTGCTGGAGGCCCCATTATTCTCTATGTGGAGTGTGGCTCTGCGGGTGGAGGTCGGTGCTGGAGGCTCCATTATTCTATATGTGGAGTGCGGCTCTGCGGGTGGAGGTAGGTGCTGGAGACTCCATTATTCTCTATGTGGAGTGCGGCTCTGCGGGTGGAGGTCAGTGCTGGAGGCTCCATTATTCTATATGTGGAGTGTGGCTCTGCGGGTGGAGGTAGGTGCTGGAGACTCCATTATTCTATATGTGGAGTGCGGCTCTGCGGGTGGAGGTCAGTGCTGGAGGCTCCATTATTCTATATGTGGAGTGTGGCTCTGCGGGTGGAGGTCGGTGCTGGAGGCTCCATTATTCTATATGTGGAGTGTGGCTCTGCGGGTGGAGGTAGGTGCTGGAGGCTCCATTATTCTCTATGTGGAGTGTGGCTCTGCGGGTGGAGGTCGGTGCTGGAGGCTCCATTATTCTATATGTGGAGTGCGGCTCTGCGGGTGGAGGTAGGTGCTGGAGACTCCATTATTCTCTATGTGGAGTGCGGCTCTGCGGGTGGAGGTCAGTGCTGGAGGCTCCATTATTCTCTATGTGGAGTGTGCTCTGCGGTGGAGGTAGGTGCTGGAGATTCCATTATTCTCTATGTGGAGTGCGGCTCTGCGGGTGGAGGTAGGTGCTGGAGGCTCCATTATTCTCTATGTGGAGTGCGGCTCTGCGGGTGGAGGTCGGTGCTGGAGGCCCCATTATTCTGTATGTGGAGATCGGTGCTGTAGGCTCCATTATTCTCTGTGGAGTGCTGCTCTGCGGGTGGAGGTCGGTGCTGGAGGCTCCATTATTCTCTATGTGGAGTGCGGCTCTGCGGGTGGAGGTTGGTGCTGGAGGCTCCATTATTCTCTATGTGGAGTGCGGCTCTGCGCGTGGAGGTAGGTGCTGGAGGCTCCATTATTCTCTATGTGGAGTGCGGCTCTGCGGGTGGAGGTCTGTGCTGGAGCTCCATTATTCTCTATGTGGAGTGTGGCTATGCGGGGGGAGGTAGGTGCTGGAGGCTAAATTATTCTCTATGTGGAGTGCTGCTCTGCGGGTGGAGGTAGGTGCTGGAGGCTCCATTATTCTCTATGTGGAGTGTGGCTCTGCGGGTGGAGGTAGGTGCTGGAGGCTCCATTATTCTCTATGTGGAGTGCTGCTCTGCGGGTGGAGGTAGGTGCTGGAGGCTCCATTATTCTCTATGTGGAGTGTGGCTCTGCGGGTGGAGGTAGGTGCTGGAGGCTCCATTATTCTCTATGTGGAGTGCGGCTCTGCGGGTGGAGGTCGGTGCTGGAGGCCCCATTATTCTCTATGTGGAGATCGGTGCTGTAGGCTGCATTATTCTCTATGTGGAGTGTGGCTATGCGGGGGGAGGTAGGTGCTGGAGGCTCCATTATTCTCTATGTGGAGTGCTGCTCTGCGGGTGGAGGTAGGTGCTGGAGGCTCCATTATTCTCTATGTGGAGTGTGGCTCTGCGGGTGAGGTCGGTGCTGGAGGCTCCATTATTCTCTATGTGGAGTGCGGCTCTGCGGGTGGAGGTCGGTGCTGGAGGCCCCATTATTCTCTATGTGGAGATCGGTGCTGTAGGCTGCATTATTCTCTATGTAGAGTGTGGCTCTGCGGGTGGAGGTCGGTGCTGGAGGCTCCATTATTCTCTATGTGGAGTGTGGCTCTGCGGGTGGAGGTAGGTGCTGGAGGCTCCATTATTCTCTATGTGGAGTGTGGCTCTGCGGGTGGAGGTCGGTGCTGGAGGCTCCATTATTCTCTATGTGGAGTGCGGCTCTGCGGGTGGAGGTCGGTGCTGGAGGCTCCATTATTCTCTATGTGGAGTGCGGCTCTGCGGGTGGAGGTCGGTGCTGGAGGCTCCATTATTCTCTATGTGGAGTGCGGCTCTGCGGGTGGAGGTAGGTGCTGGAGGCTCCATTATTCTCTATGTGGAGTGTGGCTCTGCGGGTGGAGGTAGGTGCTGGAGGCTCCATTATTCTCTATGTGGAGTGCTGCTCTGCGGGTGGAGGTAGGTGCTGGAGGCTCCATTATTCTCTATGTGGAGTGCGGCTCTGCGGGTGGAGGTAGGTGCTGGAGGCTCCATTATTCTCTATGTGGAGTGCGGCTCTGCGGGTGGAGGTCGGTGCTGGAGGCCCCATTATTCTCTATGTGGAGATCGGTGCTGGAGGCCCCATTATTCTACCAGATTCAAGTTAGTCTGCAGTTCGACTTTAGCTATTATTCATCTATGGTGGTGCACTGATCATAAATCATTTTTATTTGGATCAAGGTACCCTGGACCACTAGTACTCAAAGTGAACATCTCAATGTCCTGAGTAATATTTGACAAAAAAAAATGATCAACTCTATGTGTAGTTCAGAAGTTATTCACATAAATCACTTTTTTATGTCGCACATAACCAAACATACATAACTTTAATTTGAAAAGAGGTACCCTGGACCACTAGTGCTCAAAATGAACATCTCAATGTCCTGAATAATATGTGCCCAAAAAATGATCAACTCTATGTGTAATTCAGAAGTTATTCACGTAAATCTCTTATTTATGTCGTGCATAATCAAACATACTCAATCGTACATAAGTTTAAGACCATGGGGTCAGCCGGAGAGAAGAGTAAGGTACCGACCCCGGGCACCTGAATTTAACCCTTGTGGGTGTGGCCGTTAGGCCCTTCCTCTTTATTCCCGTTGGTCAGCCGGGCGTCCCAATTAGTGCATCACCTGGGGGGAGTAGTGTTAGGGGGGAATTGGCACTGCACAGTTTCTTACTAGCTTTTCCCATAGGGGCTCTGCAGTCCGAGGCACGTTCCCTATGCGGTACCATGCCTGCCAGACTGCGGAGACCCGTGTGTCGTAAACAGTGCCTTTCCCCTCCCACCAATCCCGGAAAGACAATGCAAACAGGCCTAGATGGGTTTGAACAGGTCGGTCACAGTTTATTAATTTGATCAGCAGGGAGGGGCAATTACATCTCGCATCGGGCTCACAGTCGAAGGCCCAGTCTGAGACTGACAGGTGGGCAGCCAATGAGCGGCTACGAACCTTTGCCGCTCTCTACACTTCCGCCACGGAGGATCATGTGTAATACCGACACAGGACTACGACTCCCACCCATCAGCATTAAGACCTGTTCAATTCCGTCCTGCAAACCTGACAAAAATATGTCGAGCCCGATGTCCGTGAGATGAATACCGTCAGACCTTAATAACGCTGAGTTGTTGCCTTCCAGTTGGTAAGGGTATGCCACACTGAACAATATCGCTAACGGGATCGCTAAAAAACGTCACTATTTAGCGATCCCGTTAGCGATGTTGTTCAGTGCGGCATCTGCCAGCGACGAGCTTCCTGCTGTGATCTCGCTCGTCGCTGGAATCGTTCCGGACCCTATTTTCTCGTCGGCGCTCCCGCTGGGTAAGTATATATCGCTAGTGTGGCACCTTTTCTTAGCGATTTAGCGGTACTTTTGTACCGCTAAAGTCGTTAAGAAGATCGCTAACGGCGATAGCGTCGTTAACTATATCGCTAAATGTGGCCGCACTTAGCGATATAGAAACAATCCCGCTAGCGATCGCATTAGTATGCGTCGTTATCGTGATCGCTAGCGGGATTGTTTAGTGTGGCAGTACCTGTAGTGGCGAACTACAATGCCATATTTTCCTTTTACGTATTTCGCCACTCTCAAGTTGACTTTTTTTTCTTGATCTCTCTATGGTTTCGGGTCCTTAGCTCCATGCCAGACCACACCAATATCATATCCGGTAAAAGATAGAAGAAACGCTCAATATCAGCTATCATCGTTGTACTGAGCTCGACACATCTCCGTTTACCCAGATCGTTGCCGCCGGCATGTAATCCTAATATCTTTGGCCCTCTTAGCAATGATGACTATTTCCGGGAAGATCTTTTGCCATTGTAGCCCTCTGATCCCTCTCCAGTTGACCTCCATGTTCCGGAAGCCTAAATTCACACCGCCCGGTCTAAGTTCGGCCCTTTTCTTAGTGCAGTGGACATACGAGTGTCCAATCACCCAAACTGCGGGTTTACGGACGCCTGAAACAGACAAAATTTGTTACTTGAGCAAGTCAGGTCTTATGTATCTGGCGAAGCATGTGGATTTCCAGCGACCCATTCGTTGCACTTCGGCCTCTGGAACGCCAGCTTTAGCTGCTTCAGTGGCGGCCCCTATTCATAAAGAATGCGTCCTGTTCGCCTTCGGATCGATGCCAACTGCTTCTAGACGCTGATTAAAAATTGCGTGAAACTGGTATTTAGTAAGGGGGGTCCGTCCGTATGTGACAGAAAGAATCTGCTTTTGTGTCTTATTACTGTGCATCGTCTATGTTAAGTGGGCATACGGTACCATCCGACGACTTAACGAGGACCCACGTCCCTCTACCGGCGGGGTCGCATTTGTATTTACACACCCTAATGCACCCTAATGCGCAATGCGTCGCTGCATATGATGAGGTCTTCATTGATTAGGCCGCCTTCCGATTAAATTTTTGACCACGGCACCAGTATTGGAACTTGCACACCGATGGGGAAATTGTGATAATATCGTGCAATAGCCTCAAAGAAATGGGGCAACGACACTCCTGACTGGGTTGGAGCATTTTCCAGCCTTTAACTGCTTGTTTGATGAAAAAATGTTTTGTCACATCCGCCCACCCCATTAGCTGGAAGAAAAAGGCTATTCCCAAAAAATGATGCTGCGCCGATGTTCCTGACGCGCCTCTTAGCCTGAGCTGATTCAATAGTTTGACCAAAACCTCGCATCTTACCCGATCGCATCTATCGACCGGTCTTCCGTGAATTAATGAGCACCATTTGTCCCACGCCTTACGTAAACCTGCCAGGTATCCGGTGTAACCAAAGCACGAATCAATGGCATCATTGATTGGCTACTGTGTCCAAAAGAAGTGCTGGACACTGGACACCCGATGGTTGGGGAGGAGAGCTTTGAAGGCCTGCCAATTGGAAGATAAGAGAGTTAATAAGGTTATCATCAACCGCCGACGTAACTGTGGCACGACACCAGATGTTGTGTTTCAAGCATAGCAATGCTAGGCGGCGCAGGAGAGCGAGTAAAGCCGGAAATATAGAAGACATGCTGTTTAAGCTCTTTGCAGTTCCCGGGTATTTAGTTAAAAATCTGATGTTTCTGTTCTCTAGTTGTGCGCCCCAGAGCTCGACTGCTGCTACCATTGCAAAGACTTCTAGCAGGGCAGGGTCATGGCCCCAGCCGGCTGTGGTCCATAACACTGGCCAACTGCCTTTGCACCACTGGTTCTTGTAGATTGCCACAAAACCATCCTTGACATTTCCTCCCGCTGCTAGTCCTAAATCTTTGCTTAGCGTTTCTCATGACATGACGTAGGTATGACTGTTGTAAGAATTTAGGAATGTTCTCCAGACTAGCAAGTCTTCCTTCCGTGTGCGTGTAAGTCTAATTCTATGGCCTGGCTGGGAGATGCCCTTCGTTGCCAGCGATAATTGGCGTGAAAAGGCTCTGCCCACCGGCATTACGCGGCAGGCGAAATTGAAAAAAACCTAGCTGGGACTGCATCTGTTGGAGGGTGACTTTTTTAGCTCCGTAGAAATCTTCTGTCATTTGTAGAGTTTTTTGCAATTTGTCCGCTGGCAATTTAAAAACCATTGCCTTGGTATCTTTTGGTACGACGAACAAGAAATCGTCGAGGTAATGAACCGTCGAATTACTGCCAGTTTCGTAATGTACTAACCAGTCCAGGAAAGTACTGAAAAGCTCGAAATAGTGACAAGAGATGGAGGAACCCATCGGTAGGCACATGTCAAAGTAAAAGAGCTTGTCCACCTTGCAACCTAGCAAGTGGAAGCACTCGGGGTGCGGAATGCTGCCTCTATGTCCGATTTTGCCAGCAAGGCACCGGGCCCAGCTGTCCGTACGAGTTCAACTGCCCTGTCAAACGAAGCGTAAGTTAGGGACGCTTCTTCCGGGAGTATCGCGTCGTTAACCGAATCGCCTTTAGGGTATGAGAGGTGGTGTATTAGTCGATATTTTCCTGGTTCTTTTTTAGGGACGATGCCTAAGGGTGAGATTCGTAAATTCCTGAATGTCACTGATTTAAATGGGCCCGCCATCCTGCCTAGCTCTACCTCTTTGTCGATTTTTTGCTGTAGAATTTCAGGGAATTCACGCGCCGATTTTAGATTATTTGCCGAAGTTGGTGCATGAGTAAATTTGAAAGGGATAAGAAGCCAAATTTGAAGCCTTGATAAAGCTGCTGTGCCGCTTCTTTATTGGGGTAAAGGCCTAGCCAGGGCCCATTGCGGTTACGTTCACCGGGGTTATGCCTTGTTGTCACTGTGTTTGCTTGGCATGTACACCTTGCTGCAGGGTGTCCACCTCCGCATGCTGAGCAGTCGTGCTTATATTTACAGGCCCCATGGAAGCGGCAGTACCCTTCGTTATACAGCAAGCAGGCCCTGGTCTCCGTACGACCACTGAATTTTGCCATGCTGTAGCTGGGTGATTAGTGACCGTCGACGAAAAGGGGGGCTGTTTTTGGAATAGCATAAGTTGCAACCAAACATCCGTCACTTTTACTCCCCAGCCTAGTTCGGGTTGCATGGCCAACCGCCTGCGGAACTCTTCGTCGTACTGCCTCCATGCTGCCCCACCGTGGGACTTGTATGAATTATATACTAGGTCCTGGTAAATAAATAGTTCAGAGCTGCTTTCTGGATGTTTTTGTCCCATAATGCAGCCTAGGACAGCGAAGGCCTGAAACCAATTGTTCATTGTTTGCGCTATTTTTGGTCTATTTCTATAATATAACCGTTCACTTGTCCTCCTTTCCTTATCAACGGACTGTTGATCTGCTGATAATAGCGATCATATATCAACGTAATCGTTATCCCATATTTTTTGTTTTGTCTCAAAATCTATGTGTGCACCAAGCGGGCTAATTCCGCAGAAAAATGCGTCTTTGTGAAAGCTAGCTGCTTGAGGCGTGGACCTTGCGTCAGTTGATCCGGCAGGGCGAGTAAGCTGGTGGACTATCGCCCTGATAGTAGATGCTAATTCGCTCTCTCCTATTATTATTATTATTATTATTATTATTATACATTTATATAGCGCCATTTATTCCATGGCGCTTTACATATGAAAAGGGGAAAAATATAGACAGGTACAATAAACATTTGCTGGACAAGGGACACACAAGTACAGAAGGAGAGAGGACCCTGCCCGCGAGGCTCACAGTCTGCAGGATGGTGAGAATACACTAGAAAGGTAAGCTGTCGTACGATGGTTCAGTACATGAGGATCATGAGGTGTAGGCTCTCCTATGTGTATATGGCGTGGTGCTCGCTGATTGCGCACACTTACCGCTGTTTGGAACTACGCAGGCCGAGTGTCTCCCTGGGGTGGAGAGACTACGGCTCCTGATGTAGCGATCACTTGATGTTGGCAGGAAGTCCAGGGAGGTGGAGATGGGGCTCCCTGGCAGGTAGCCAATGACGCAGCACGTGGTTGTTGGAGACTGCCTGGGCGAGAGTGACTCCTCCGGCTCCTGTTGTAGCGGTGCTTTGGAGATCACCGGTAGCCCGGGGAGATGAGGGTAAATCTCCCTGGACGGCAGCCAAGGATGTGGCACGTGACAGCGGAGGCTCGTCGTGCGCCCGAGCGGTTACCGCGGATGGTGTTGCTCCGGCCCTGGGGGGTGTAGATGGTACCCCCCTTTCAACGCTGATGGATCTTGGGGTGACCGCCGCCTTCTATGGTACCGCCTTTCTTGGCTCTCAGAACCGTCAGACCATCCTGATGTGGATGGGGAACGCCATCTAGCGGACAGAGACCTGTGGTGGCACCTACGTGACCGGCGACTGCGTCGATAGAGGGAATAGTGGGAATTAGAGGGACGACGAACGTGATATAGGGAGTCTTCGGAGGAGGATGGGGACGGTCTGCGGCATATATGCCTGCGACTGTCGTGGTTACCGAATGTGTCGGGGGCAGTTAACACAGGGCTAAAGGGGGGGTGCGCTGGCTTTGGGCCGCGACTGGGAGTGTGGGGCATGATGACGGCAATGGGCAATAGCACTAAAGCGGTGAGACTAGCCGCGTGGGACGTGCAAGAAGGGACTGGGGAGGGTGTATTAAAATGGTCATCAATTTGCGTGTGAGTGTTTGGGGTGTTTGGCGGTGCACCATTTATTATTGGCATGTTCGTGTTGCATGCTACCGTGCTTGTTTTATACTGTAATGGTTGCGGAGCGTGATGGTCGGTCTGGTTGGACCAGTCAGTGCGCTCTGCGACCGTGTTGAAGGCTGTATGGCCTGACCCCACGGCCCCCCGTGCAGGCATTGCACCTATGCCTTCAAGAGGGGAGTTACGGGCCAGGTCGTACTATTCTGTTTATTACCTTGTGATAAGCCACTCATTGTTTCTACAAGACTCTTAAGGTACTGTCACACTAGGCGAGATCGCTAGCGATATCGCTTAAGTGACACAGATTTTATGACGCAGCAGCGACATCGTCAGCGATGTCGCTGTGTGTGACATGTAGCAGCAATGTGGCCCCTGCTGCGATGTCGCTGATCGTGCACGAACGTTCTGGGCCGTATTTTGATCGTTTGACACCCTTTATGAACGACGAGCGACCTCGTTGGCGACTCGTATGTCAGCGGCGCAGGCGGGACTAGGTTTTCTTTAGTAACGCCCCTCAGCTCCGATTGGTGGCCACAACATCACCTCAGCAATAGATGAAAACGGAAAACTGCGCCCCCATCCATTGTTCTAGAGCGCTTTGTGGATTACTCCAACGTTCTAGTCCGAGGCAAACGCAATAACGGCACAGACTGGATGGCAGTAGCTGCAAAGCAGAAGTTCGTATGAACCAGTTGCGCTCGAGAACAATGGAAGGGAGTGCTAATACGTCGTCTTTTATGACGCGGTCGTCCAATCACAAAGCGAGAGCTGTGACATAAACAGTCAAGACATACAGTGACCACCAATCTGTGCTGAGGTGCGTGGAAAAGGTTGCGCTCAATCACGTCTATCGAGGTCGGAATCTTTAACAATACATGCTGTGTGACAGGTCCCAATGACCGCCGAGGTCGTTATGCAGATCACTGATCGCTGATGTGTCGTTTATGAGATCTTCCCGTTTGGAAGCTAACTAGCGACCATATAGCGAAGTACAAACGATCCTTGCCAGGTCGTGTCGTTGTCGTGATCGCTGGTGCGATCGCTTAGTGTGACAGTACCTTTAGGAGTCTAGGTTTAAAGTTCCTGTTGACTTATGTAATTACCTTTGCCAGGGAAGGTCACAGACTCGGACAAATCAATTAGGCTAACCTTTCATTGTATTACTATGTGTATTGCTAGATTCTATGTAAATTAGCTGACTCTTCCTTGTCTGTAAAGCCCCCGTCTCACACAACGATCTCGGTAGCGAGATCGCTGCTGAGTCACTAGTTTTGTGACGCAGCAGCGATCTCCCCAGCGATATCGCTGTGTGTGACATTCAGCGACGATCAGCCCCCCTGCCGGGTATCGCTGATCGTCGCTGAAATGTCAGGACATTTTTTTGATCGCTGGTCTCCCGCTGACAGGCACACATCGCTGCGTGTGACAGGCGGGAGACCAGCGATCTGCTGGTAACCAAGGTACACAGCGGGTTTCCAGGCGCGGGGCTGTGCCTAGAAACCCGCTGTGTACCTTGGATACCAGCGCCCTGATGCAGGGAGCTGGTATCCAAGGTACACCGCGGGTTACCAGGCACCGCGCAGCGCTTGGAAACCCGCTGTGTACCTTGGATACCAGCTCCCTGCATCTGGGCGCTGGTATCCAAGGTACACTGCGGGTAACTAAGCGATGTTACCCGCAGTGTCCTTGTGCTGATCGCTGCCCTGAGCTGCCTGTTTGGCAGCTCAGCAGCGATCATGTAGCGATACACCAGCGATCCTGACAAGTGCATATCGTTGTCGGGATCGCTGGTGTATCGCTATGTGAGACCCAGCCTTTAGAGACCATTACTACTAGGGATATTATGTATGCGGCTTGGAATCTAGCCAATCTAGCACACTCTTATTTAACCAAACATGAAGCCCCAACGGTCTGAATTGAGAGCTTTGGGGTATAGAAGGAGGACTGTCCAGTGACCAAGTCTCTCTTGCTGCATGGTACCAATTTTGGATCGGCCATAACCGAACCTGGATTATAAGACTACATGGACTTCAGCATCGAATGCAAGGATTTGGCTGAGATATCAAAGACTAGATAAGGACTGAATCCAGCTTGGGACAATCCAGTCACCTGACTACAGACTTTGCGGTACTCAGTCAGCCTCCTAAATCTGGCATTATTCCTTTCTCGGTGGGTGTTCGCCGAAAGTGGGGTGCTGCTGGCTTGAAGTAAGTAGCCCTGGAATTTCTGAGGCACGGATATTATAATCCCTGGTGAGCCAGCGGAAGGGTGAGAAACTGTTGCCTGTTACATTTTGTGTTTTGCTGGTTATGTGATATATGCCGTTAATTGGGGATCCAATAAAGTCCTAATATTGTGATTCCCTCACCCTGTGTTGTCTGAGTAGTGTTACACCCACTGTTAAGGAGGTCGGGCGTTAAGTTGGGATGAGCCCTGGCCAATGCTGTCTTTGTAAAGGCCGCCGGGCCAGCGGACGAGAGCACCCACTGACCCCCGTGTCTACACAAGAACCACTATGTAAAGTTAAAAAAAAGGTTAATAATGACGTTACAATTACATATAAATAATTTGATGACATAATTTATACTTAATAAAGTTTTAACATACAAACTTAGCATCTGTTCAACAAACCTTGAATTAAACATGGATTAGTTGGTTAAGCCCTTATGGAAATTTCTCGTTACTTGTGATAGCAAACAGTGAGGTACCTATAAAATGTTTCACATGTGGAGTTAGCATATTTTGTATAACTCTTCAACTATACATAGAGTTCTGAATTTTTTTGGAAAAATTTGTTAGATTGAGTACGTTTGATTATGCGCGTGTAGCATTATGTAACACAGAATTTCAAATTCATACAGAATCTGTGAATAATTAATGTCTTACTGGATGTAGTTCACAACATTCTGGCCATGAAGTACATTGTGATGATAGTCCTACCAAGTTACTGTTGAAACTCTTGAAAGTTTCCGTTAACATTTAGATATAGGAAAGATGTGTATCTTCGTACCGTGTTAGCCAGTTAACATTTATAAATAAGCGATTTACGTGAATAACTCCTGAACTATACATAGAGTTGATAATTTTTTTGTCAAATATTATTCAGGACACTGAGATGATCATTTTGAGCACTAGTGGTCCAGGGTACCTCTTTTTTCAAATAAAAGTTATGTACGATTTAATACGTTTGACCATGTGCGACATAATCGATTTATGTGAATAACTCCTGAACTACACATAGAGTTGATAATTTTTTTGTCAAATATTATTCAGGACATTGAGCTGTTCATTTTGAGCACTAGTGGTCCAGGGTACCTTGATCCAAATTGCACTATAGATGAATATTTAATAGCTAAAGTCGAGCTGCAGACTAGAACTGCAGACTAACTTGAATCTGGTCATTATTCTCTATGTGGAGTGCGGCTCTGTGGGTGGAGGTCGGTGCTGGAGGCTTCGGTATTCTCTATGTGGAGTGCGGCTCTGCGGGTGGAGGTCGGTGCTGGAGGCTCCATTATTCTCTTTGTGGAGTGCGGCTCTGCGGGTGGAGGTCGGTGCTGGATGCTCCATTATTCTCTATGTGGAGTGCGGCTCTGCGGGTGGAGGTCGGTGCTGGAGGCTCCATTATTCTCTTTGTGGAGTGCGGCTCTGCGGGTGGAGGTCGGTGCTGGAGGCTCCATTATTCTCTATGTGGAGTGCGGCTCTGCGGGTGGAGGTCGTGCTGGAGGCTCCATTATTCTCTATGTGGAGTGCGGCTCTGCGGGTGGAGGTAGGTGCTGGAGGCTCCATTATTCTCTATGTGGAGTGCGGCTCTGCGGGTGGAGGTAGGTGCTGGAGGCTCCATTATTCTCTATGTGGAGTGTGGCTCTGTGGGTGGAGGTAGGTGCTGGAGGCTCCATTATTCTCTATGTGGAGTGTGGCTCTGCGGGTGGAGGTAGGTGCTAGAGGCTGCATTATTCTCTATGTGGAGTGCGGCTCTGCGGGTGGAGGTCGGTGCTGGAGGCTCCATTATTCTCTATGTGGAGTGCTGCTCTGCGGGTGGAGGTAGGTGCTGGAGGCTCCATTATTCTCTATGTGGAGTGCGGCTCTGCGGGTGGAGGTCGGTGCTGGAGGCTCCATTATTCTCTATGTGGAGTGCGGCTCTGCGGGTGGAGGTCGGTGCTGGAGGCTCCATTATTCTCTATGTGGAGTGTGGCTCTGCGGGTGGAGGTCGGTGCTGGAGGCTCCATTATTCTCTATGTGGAGTGCGGCTCTGCGGGTGGAGGTAGGTGCTGGAGGCTCCATTATTCTCTATGGAGTGTAGCTCTGCGGGTGAAGGTCGGTGCTAGAGGCTCCATTATTCTATATGTGGAGGTTGGTGCTGGAGGCTCCATTATTCTCTATGTAGAGTGCGGCTCTGCGGGTGGAGGTCGGTGCTGGAGGCCCCATTATTCTCTTATGTGGAGGTTGGTGCTGGAGGCTCCATTATTCTCTATGTGGAGTGCTGCTCTGCGGGTGGAGGTCGGTGCTGGAGGCTCCATTATTCTCTATGTGGAGTACGGGTCTGCGGGTGGAGGTCGGTGCTGGAGGCTCCATTATTCTCTATGTGGAGTGCGGCTCTGCGGGTGGAGGTCCCTCTGCGGGTGGAGGTCGGTGCTGGAGGCTCCATTATTCTCTATGTGGAGTGGGCTCTGCGGGTGGAGGTAGGTGCTGGAGGCTCCATTATTCTCTATGTGGAGTGTGGCTCTGCGGGTGGAGGTCGGTGCTGGAGGCTCCATTATTCTCTATGTGGAGTGCGGCTCTGCGGGTGGAGGTCGGTGCTGGAGGCTCCATTATTCTCTATGTGGAGTATGGCTCTGGGGTGGAGGTAGGTGCTGGAGGCTCCATTATTCTCTATGTGGAGATCGGGTGGGCTGTAGGCTCATTATTCTCTATGTGGAGATACGGTGATGTAGGCTCCATTATTCTCTGTGGGAGTGCTGCTCTCTTGGGTGGAGTCGGTGCTGGTAGGCTCCATTATTCTCATGTGGAGTGCGGCTCTGTGGGGGGAGGTAGGTGTCTGGAGCTCCATTATTCTCTATGTGGAGTGCGGCTCTGGGGTGGAGGTGGTACTGGAGGCTCCATTATTCTCTATGTGGAGTGGGCTCTGCGGGTGGAGGTCGGTGCTGGAGGCTCCATTATTTCTATGTGGAGTGCGGCTCTGCGGGTGGAGGTCGGTGCTGGAGCTCCATTATTCTCTATGTGGAGTGCGGCTCTGCGGGTGGAGGTCGGTGCTGGATGCTCCATTATTCTTCTATGTGGAGTGGGCTCTGCGGGTGGAGGTCGGTGCTGGAGGCTCCATTATTCTTATGTGGAGTGGGCTCTGGGGTGGAGGTCGATGCTGGAGGCTCCATTATTCTCTATGTGGAGTGCGGCTCTGGGGTGGAGGTCAGGTGCTGGAGGCTCCATTATTCTCTATGTGGAGTGCGGCTCTGCGGGTGGAGGTAGATGCTGGAGGCTCCATTATTCTCTATGTGGAGTGCGGCTCTGCGGGTGGAGGTAGATGCTGGAGGCTCCATTATTCTCTATGTGGAGTGCGGCTCTGCGGGTGGAGGTCGGTGCTGGAGGCTCCATTATTCTCTATGTGGAGTGGCTGGGTGAGTAGGTGCTGGAGGCTCATTTTCTATGTGAGTGTGCTTGCGGTGAGGTAGGCTGAGGCTCCATTATTCTCTATGTGGAGTGCGGCTCTGCGGGTGGAGGTCGGTGCTGGAGGCTCCATTATTCTCTATGTGGAGTGCGGCTCTGGGGGTGGAGGTAGGTGCTGGAGGCTCCATTATTCTCTATGTGGAGTGTGGCTCTGCGGGTGGAGGTCGGTGCTGGAGGCTCCATTATTCTCTATGTGGAGTGCGGCTCTGCGGGTGGAGGTCGGTGCTGGAGGCTCCATTATTCTCTATGTGGAGTATGGCTCTGTGGGTGGAGGTAGGTGCTGGAGGCTCCATTATTCTCTATGTGGAGATCGGTGCTGTAGGCTCCATTATTCTCTATGTGGAGATCGGTGCTGTAGGCTCCATTATTCTCTGTGGAGTGCTGCTCTGCGGGTGGAGGTCGGTGCTGGATGCTCCATTATTCTCTATGTGGAGTGCGGCTCTGCGGGTGGAGGTCGGTGCTGGAGGCTCCATTATTCTCTATGTGGAGTGCGGCTCTGCGGGTGGAGGTAGGTGCTGGAGGCTCCATTATTCTCTATGTGGAGTGCGGCTCTGCGGGTGGAGGTAGGTACTGGAGGCTCCATTATTCTCTATGTGGAGTGCGGCTCTGCGGGTGGAGGTCGGTGCTGGAGGCTCCATTATTCTCTATGTGGAGTGCGGCTCTGCGGGTGGAGGTAGGTGCTGGAGGCTCCATTATTCTCTGTGGAGTGTGGCTCTGCGGGTGGAGGTAGGTGCTGGAGGCTCCATTATTCTCTATGTGGAGTGCGGCTCTGCGGGTGGAGGTAGGTACTGGAGGCTCCATTATTCTCTATGTGGAGTGCGGCTCTGCGGGTGGAGGTCGGTGCTGGAGGCTCCATTATTCTCTATGTGGAGTGCGGCTCTGCGGGTGGAGGTAGGTGCTGGAGTCTCCATTATTCTCTATGTGGAGTGCGGCTCTGCGGGTGGAGGTAGGTACTGGAGGCTCCATTATTCTCTATGTGGAGTGCGGCTCTGCGGGTGGAGGTCGGTGCTGGAGGCTCTATTATTCTCTATGTGGAGTGCGGCTCTGCGGGTGGAGGTCGGTGCTGGAGGCTCCATTATTCTCTATGTGGAGTGTGGCTCTGCGGGTGGAGGTCGGTGCTGGAGGCTCCATTATTCTCTATGTGGAGTGTGGCTCTGCGGGTGGAGGTCGGTGCTGGAGGCTCCATTATTCTATATGTGGAGTGCGGCTCTGCGGGTGGAGGTCGGTGCTGGAGGCTCCATTATTCTCTATGTGGAGTGCGGCTCTGCGGGTGGAGGTAGGTGCTGGAGGCTCCATTATTCTCTATGTGGAGTGCGGCTCTGCGGGTGGAGGTAGGTGCTGGAGGCTCCATTATTCTCTATGTGGAGTGCGGCTCTGCGGGTGGAGGTCGGTGCTGGAGGCTCCATTATTCTCTATGTGGAGTGTGGCTCTGCGGGTGGAGGTCGGTGCTGGAGGCTCCATTATTCTCTATGTGGAGTGCGGCTCTGCGGGTGGAGGTCGGTGCTGGAGGCTCCATTATTCTCTATGTGGAGTGTGGCTCTGCGGGTGGAGGTCGGTGCTGGAGGCTCCATTATTCTCTATGTGGAGTGTGGCTCTGCGGGTGGAGGTAGGTGCTGGAGGCTCCATTATTCTCTATGTGGAGTGCGGCTCTGCGGGTGGAGGTCGGTTCTGGAGGCTCCATTATTCTCTATGTGGAGTGTGGCTCTGCGGGTGGAGGTAGGTACTGGAGGCTCCATTATTCTCTATGTGGAGTGCGGCTCTGTGGGTGGAGGTCGGTGCTGGAGGCTCCATTATTCTCTATGTGGAGTGCGGCTCTGCGGGTGGAGGTCGGTGCTGGAGGCTCCATTATTCTCTGTGGAGTGTGTCTCTGCGGGTGGAGGTCGGTGCTGGAGGCTCCATTATTCTCTATGTGGAGTGTGGCTCTGCGGGTGGAGGTAGGTACTGGAGGCTCCATTATTCTCTATGTGGAGTGCGGCTCTGTGGGTGGAGGTCGGTGCTGGAGGCTCCATTATTCTCTATGTGGAGTGCGGCTCTGCGGGTGGAGGTCGGTGCTGGAGGCTCCATTATTCTCTATGTGGAGTGCGGCTCTGCGGGTGGAGGTCGGTGCTGGAGGCTCCATTATTCTCTATGTGGAGTGTGGCTCTGCGGGTGGAGGTAGGTACTGGAGGCTCCATTATTCTCTATGTGGAGTGCGGCTCTGCGGGTGGAGGTCGGTGCTGGAGGCTCCATTATTCTCTATGTGGAGTGAGGCTCTGCGGGTGGAGGTCAGTGCTGGAGGCTCCATTATTATTCTCTATGTGGAGTGCGGCTCTGTGGGTGGAGGTCGGTGCTGGAGGCTCCATTATTCTCTATGTGGAGTGTGGCTCTGCGGGTGGAGGTCGGTTCTGGAGGCTCCATTATTCTCTATGTGGAGTGTGGCTCTGCGGGTGGAGGTCGGTGCTGGAGTACAGTAGCCACCAGCGCCAATCATATTCACAGGTCACATCACCAGTTATGTCATCCACTGCCAATGCAGCTCGAGCTAGCCTCCAGAGGCCATATTCAGACCAAGTCTTAACACCTATGCAACTTTTCTTTTTGGAGTGAGAAAACTATTCTTAACATCCAGTTCATGTATTGTACAAACCAGGAGAACGAAGAGGAGGAGAGTTTGTTACTACATTGGTTACAGGAAGCAGAACCCATCAAAGGGACTCCACAATACCGCACTGTCATTCCATGTAGTGAAAGAGAAATAAAAACAAGGATGTTTTCATTCAGCAAAGACAGTGAAGTCCGTGAGGTGATAGAAGGTGGCAGAAGATTGGCAATGGATGACATAGCTGGTTATGTCATCTGTGAATATGATTGGCGCTGGTGGCTACTGGACTCTCCAAAGATTGCGACAGTGAAGAAGAAGAATTGACTTTTTTGCATCCTTCTGGTCCAGTGCCATCCTTTGTGTATCCAAGAAGACCAGACATTTTAAAAGTTAACAAAAATCAGATATTAACTCAGGCGGAGCCGAACACCTTGACAGGCCGTACATACTCTTTGACACAAAAGGAAATGGCCATTGCTAGTAAGCGCTTATGGACAAGAGGACATTTCACCCACTAGAAGGGACAAATTGATGATAAAAGGCCAGTTTAAAACCATACTATTAATTGATTAGTTCATATTTTATAGAACGACGATTTAACTACTGTTCTACTTCTTAAACGCTTCATAAATGACATTTAGTGATTTAATATTAAAAAAAAATTTTTCATGTATAAATAGGTGTTAAAAATATTGGTTCTTTTAATCTTGTTTTTAACGTGTAATTAGGATGAGACTGTATTTAGAAAATCACACTTGAGGACGTGATCACTTTTTTTCTTTTGGTTTGTTCGATGCCTTCAGGTTGAAAATGCTGAGCAAGTTGTGTTATGATGATTAAGATGTATTTATTCTGCCACTTACGGGATTTGTTTTTTGTGTTTCTTTATTGTTGCATATAAATGTTGAATTCCATAAGTTGTAATTTGAAAGGAAAAACGGAAGAAACTCACGCAAACCTAAACTCCGATGATTCAAGGCTTAAATAAAATTATAAAAAAGTTAGATCCAAAGTGGGTCCCAAGTTGAGTCCCTGTACAAATATAACCAAGAACACAAGTAACACACATGCATTTTTTTCACAAGTTTAACACATTCGTTTTTTTCACTATTGCGCATCAAAATTTTGAATTTGATTTTGCCAAAACAAAATATAAAGAAACATAGTCTTGTGACATACCTGGTGAAAGCCTGCACAGTTCTGAGTAGAATGGTGTTTAGTTTGTTTCTCTATCTTTTTTCTAGCCTAAAGGTACTGCCACACTAAGCGATCTAACGAGATCGTTGGTGTGATCGCTTTTAGGTCGCTAGTAGCTGCAAAACAGGAGATCTCATAAACGACACATCAGCGGTCAGCGATCTCTTTAACGACTTTGGCGGTCGTTAGGATCTGTCATTAGCATGTACTGAGCGCAACCTTTTCCACGCCCCTCAGCACAGATATATGTTATATATGTGTTATGCTGCGTCCTGCTAGCCTGCTTTGCAGCTACTGTGATCCTCTCTGTGACGCAAAAGTAAACCTAGTCCCACCTGCCTGCTTCTACAGCTATTGCGATCCACTCCGTAACGCTAAAAAACCCTAGTCCCGCCTGCGCCGCTGTCATATACGTCACAAACGAGGTCACTCGTCGTTCGCAAAAGGTGTCAAACTTAGCGATACAGGCTCACCAGCGGGACGCCAACGATCAAAAAACGGTCCAGAACGTTAGTGAACGATCAGCGACATCACAGCAGGGGCCACATCGCTGCTACATGCCACACACAACGAGGTCACTAACGAGATCGCTAAATAGTGACGTAGTAGCGATGTCGTTAGCGATCTCGCTTAGTGTGGCATACCCTTTAGTTACGATGAGAAATGTAAAGGCAGGCAACACCAAAATTCACACTTTTTCCAAACTTTGACAATCAATTAAAAAAAAAAAAATTAGAATTATTTTTTCTTCACATTTTGCATTCTTTGACACAATATTACCAAATAACAAAATCTCAAAAGAATTAAAAATATAGAGGTAAAAACATTGGTTCACTTGACATGGAATGACCCAGGTATGGTGTTCTTGAGTTGCAACTCAGCATTCTGTCTCCTCCAAACACGATGAGTTTTGTTTCTACCAAACAGTTCTACTTTGGTTTCATCAGACCATATGACATTCTCCCCATACTCTTCTGGATAATCCAAATTCTCTCCAGCAAACTTCAGACGGGCCCGGACATGTACAGGCTTAACCCCTTCACCCCCAAGGGTGGTTTGCACGTTAATGACCGGGCCAATTTTTACAATTCTGACCACTGTCTCTTTATGAGGTTATAACTCTGGAACGCTTCAACGGATCTTCGCGATTCTGAGATTGTTTTCTCGTGACATATTGTACTTCACGTTAGTGGTAAAAATTTCTTCGATATACCTTGCGTTTATTTTTGAAAAAACGCAAATATGGCGAAAATTTTGAAAATTTTGCAATTTTCAAACTTTGAATTTTTATTCCCTTAAAACAGAGAAATATGTCACACAAAATAGTTAAGAAATAACATTTCCCACATGTCTACTTTACATCAGCACAATTTTGGAACCAAATTTTTTTTTTCTTAGGAAATTAGAAGGGTTAAAAGTTGACCAGTGATTTCTCATTTTTACAACAAAATTTACAAAGCCATTTTTTTAGGGACCACCTCATATTTGAAGTCACTTTGAGGGGTCTATATAGCAGAAAATACCCAAATATGACACCATTCTAAAAACTGCACCCCTCAAGGTACTCAAAACCACATTCAAGAAGTTTATTAACCCTTCAGGTGCTTCACAGGAGCTGAAGCAACGTGGAAGGAAAAAATGAATATTTAACTTTTTAGCCACAAAAATGATCTTTTACAAACTTTTTTTTTTATTTTCACAAGGGTAAAAGAAGCAAATGGACAGAAAAAGTTGTTGTGCAATTTCTCCTGAGTACGCCAATAGCCAATATGTGGGGGAAAACCACTGTTTGGGCACACGGCAGAGCTCGTAAGGGAAGGAGCGCTGTTTGACTTTTTCAAACTAAAATTGGCTGGAATTGAGATTGGACGCCATGTCGTGTTTGGAGTGCCCCTGATGTGCCTAAACAGTGGAAACCCCCCACAAGTGACACCATTTTGGAAACTAGACCCCCTAAGGAACTTATCTAGATCTGTTGTGAGCACTTTGAACCCCCAAGTGTTTCACAAAAGTTTATAATGCCTGGGTCTGAAAAATAAAAAAAACAATTTTCCACAAAAATGATTTTTTAGTCCCAAATTTTTGATTTTTCCCAAGGAAATTGGACCCCAAAAGTTGTTGTCCAATTTGTCCTGAGTATGCTGATACCCCATATGTGGGGGGGGGAAACTGTTTGGGCGCACGACAGGGCTTGGAAAGGAAGTAGTAACGTTTTGGAATGCAGACGTTGATGGGGGTCATGTTCCGTTTGCAGTGCCCCAGATGTGCCTAAACAGTGGAAACCCCCCACAAGTGACCCCATTTGGAAACTAGACCCCCTAAGCAGCTTATCTAGATTTTTGGTGAGCACTTTGAACCCCCAAGTGCTTCACACAAGTTTATAATGCCCGAGCATGAAATTTTTTATTTTCCCAAGGGTAACAGGAGAAATTGGACCACAAAAGTTGATGTCCAATTTGTCCTGAGTACGCTGATGCCCCATATGTGGGGGGGAACCACTGTTTGGGCGCACAGTACAGCTCGGAATGGAAGGAGCACCATTTGACTTTTTCCAAACAAAATTGGCTGGAATTGAGATTGGACACCATGTTGCATTTGGAGAGCCTCTGATGTGCCTAAACAGTGGAAACCCCCCACAAGTGACCCCATTTGGGAAACTAGACCCCCTAAGGAGTTTATCTAGATCTTTGGTGAGCAATTTGAACCCCAAAGTGCTTCACACAACTTTATAACGTAGAGCCGTAAAATTAAAAAATCATATTTTTTCCACAAAAATGATCTTTTCACCCCAATTTTTATTTTCCCAAGGGTAACAAGACTCCAAAAGTTATTGTGCAATTTGTCCTGAGTATGCTGATACCCCATATGTGGGGGTAAACCACTGTTTAGGTGCATGGCAGAGTTTGGAAGGGAAGGAGCGCCGTTCGACTTTTTCAACACAGAATTGGCTGGATGCCATGTTGTGTTTGGAGAGCTCCTGATCTGCCTAAACAGTGGAAACCCCCAACAAATGACACCATTTTGGAAACTAGACCCCTCAAGGAACTTATCTAGATGTGTGGTGAGCACTTTGAACCCCAAAATGCTTCACAGAAGTTTATAATGTACAGCTGTAAAATAAAAATCTTTTTTTTTTTTTTACATAAATGATTTTTTCGTCCCCAATATTTTATTTTCTCAAGTGTAACTGGAGAAATTGGACCCCAAAAGTTGTTGTCCAATTTGTCCTGAGTACGCTGATACCCAATATGTGGGAGTAAACTACTGTATGGGCGCACGTCGGGGCTCGGAAGGGAAGTAGTGATGTTTTGGATTGCAGACTTTGATGGAATGGTCTGGGGGCGTCATGTCGCATTTGGAGAGCCCCTGATGCGCCTAAACAGTGGAAACCCCCCACAAGTGACCCCATTTTGGAAAATAGACCCCACAAGGAACTTATCTAGATGTGTGGTGAGCGTTATGAAGCCCCAAGTGCTTCACAGAAGTTTATAACGTACAGTCGTAAAAACAAAAAATCATTTTTTTTTTTTTAAAAATTATATTTTTACCCCAGTTTTTTATTTTCCCAAGGGTAGCAGGAGAAATAGGACAAATTGCACAATAACTCTTGGGGTCCAGAGTACGCTGATACCCCATATGCGGGGGTAAACTACTGTTTGGGCGCATGGCAGAGCTCAGAAGTGAAGGAGCACCGTTTGACTTTTTCAATGCAGAATTGGCTGGAATTGAGATCAGACGCCATGTCACATTTGGAGAGCCCCTGATGTGCCTAAACAGCAGAAACCCCCCAATTCTAACTCCAACCCTAGTCCCAACCCTAACCACAAACCTAACCCTAACACACCCCTAACCCTAATCCTAACTTTAGCGCCAACCCTAACCCTAACTTTAGCCACAACCCAAACCCTAATGGGAAAATGGAAATAAATACTTTTTTTTAATTTTATTATTTTTCCCTAACTAAGGGGGTGATAAAGGGGGTTTGATTTACTATTTATAGCGGGTTTTTATGATTGGCAGCTGTCAATCTAAAAGACGCTTTTTATTGCAAAAAATAGTTTTTGCATCACCACATTTTGAGAGCTATAATTTTTGCATATTTTGGACCACAGAGTCATGTGAGGTCTTATTTTTTGCGGGACGAGGTGACGTGTTTATTGGTAACATTTTTGAGCATGTGACTTTTTTGATCGCTTTTTATTTCGATTTTTGGGAGGTTAGAATGAACAAAAATCAGCAATTCATGAATTTCTTTTGGGGGAGGCGTTTATACCGTTCCGCGTGTGGTACAATTGATAAAGCAGTTTTATTCTTCTGGTCAGTACGATTACGGTGATACCTCATTTATATCATTTTTTATGTTTTGGCGCTTTTATACAATAAAAACAATTTTATATAAAAAAAATATTATTTTTTGCATCGCTTTATTCTGCGAGCTATAACTTTTTTATGTTTTCACTGATGATGCTGTATGGCGGCTCTTTTTTTGCGGGACAAGATGACGTTTTCAGAGGTACCATGTTTATTTATATCCGTCTTTTTGATCGCGTGTTATTCCACTTTTTGTTTGGCGGTATGATGATACAGCATTGATTTTTTTGCTTTGTTTTTTTTTTTTTTTTAAGAGGTTCACTAAAGGGGTTAATTAGTGGGACAGTTTTATAGGGGGGGTTGTTACGGATGCAGCGATACCAAATATGTGTACTTTTATTGTTTTTTTTATTTACAGGAAAAAATGAATTTATTGGGGAATATTTTTTTTTTTTCCATGATTTTTTTAAACCATTTTATTTTTATTTTTTTAACTTTTTTACTTTGTCCCAGGGTGGGACATCACTGTATTTTAGCAGATCGCTGGTGTGACAGTGTGCACAGCACTCTGTCACACCAGCGATCGCTCTGGCATCGCTGCAGGCTTCTCAGTGCCTGCTCTCAGCAGGCACTAAGGAAGCCGCCTCCCTGCAGGACCCGGATGGACCCCGGCGACATCTTGGATCTGGGGTCCTGCAGGGAGGAAGGACCCTCGGAACAGTGCGACACATCGCGCTGCTCTGAGGGTCTCAGGGGAGCGCGCAGGGAGCCCCCTCCATGCGCGATCCTCCCCTGTGCCCCCAGTACACCGCGATCATGTTTGATCGCGGTGTGCTAGGGGTTAATGTGCCGGGAGCGATCCGTGACCGCTCCTGACACATAGTGCCAGGTGTCAGCTGTGATAATCAGCTGACACCCGGCCGCGATTGGCTGCGCTCCCCCCGGGAGCGTGTCCGATCGCACGAGACGTACTATCCCGTCCCTGGTCATACGGGCCCAGGTACCATGGACGGGATAGTACGTCTGATGGCAGTAAGGAGTTAAGCAGAGGGACACATCTGGCACTGCAGGATCTGAGTCCCTGGCGGCGTAGTGTGTTACTGATGGTAGCCTTTGTTACGGTGGTCCAAACTCTATGCAGGTCATTCACTAGGTCCCCCCATGTGGTTCTGGGATTTTTGCTCACTGTTCTTGTGATCATTTTGTCCTCACGGGGTGAGATCTTGCGTGGAGCCCAAGATCGAGGGAGATTATCAGTGGTCTTGTATGTCTTTCAGTTTCTTATTATTGCTCCCACAGTTGATTTTATCACACCAAGCTGCTTGCCTATTGCAGATTCAGTCTTCCCAGTGTGGTGCAGGGCTACAATTTTGTTTCTGGTATCCTTCGATACTGGTCTTCACCATAGTGGAGTTTGCAGCGTGACTTTTTGAACTTGTTATCAGTATAAAAGACACCTGTCCACAACCTCAAACAGGTGCCATTACTACAGGTAATGAGTGTGACGCGCACCACATGTGGGTACCAGGGCTATGGGACACTCGGCACCGAGCCCTTGGAAGTCTATGGGGATGTCACTGGCAGCAGAGCTCAGTCCGTGGCCCTGGGCGGTCATGCAATGGGGGATATTTACAGGGGATTATAAAGATTAGTTTGTTACGACACCTGTGGTATCTGATCAATTTGACCAGCGCTTAAATATGGATCTTCTAAGGGGATGTTATGGGGCAGCAAGATGGTGAGTCTCCCACAGGCGAGACTTTTCCCTTGAAGTCTATGGTGGTGCAGAATGCAGGCAAATAAGCAGTGACACACGGTTCAGTCTCTTTTCATACCTTTACTTGTAGATGTTGCAGGGATGTCCCGGAGCACTGTAGGGTGAAGGGTGCACATCCAGATTCCTCCACTTGATAGGTGTGTGGCCTCCTGTTTTCTGCCTTTTTGTAATAAGTTCTGGCCTGCGTGTAGCTGGGCCTAGCTTAGCTTCTGTCTTGTACCTGGCTGACTTTATTGGATCTTCTCTCTGAAAGGACAGGGTCATTGATGGCCCGGCCGAGCCGGACTCCGTCCTCCTGATCCTGCTACGTATCAGCTCGGTGGTACTCCTGGGACTTGTAGTCCTCCAGGAACTCCGGTGTTCTCCTAATGGGTCGTGGAGATCCCTGTAGGCTCGGACCCCGGCATCCGGGTATACTTGCTGAGATGAGCTATTAAGGCTCCTCGGTCTCATTAACTTCCACTCGCCTTCGACCTATCTAGGTCCTCCTATTATCACACACGCTGGCAGTTAGTGAGCTGCCTCTTCGCCGCTCTCTAAGCGTCGGCACGCTTTCCACTGAGCTATACTTCAGATTCAGCTCTGACTAGGCTAAAGTGATTCCTTCTCACTCGTACTAGCCTCCACTTACTCAAGTTGAACTGACTGAACAGCTCTGCACTTCTCTCCTCTGGTGTCTTAAGGAGATCCGAGATCTGTCTCTGTCTGATCTCTTCTCTTTCTCTTCCTTTCTCTTTCTCTTTCTTCCTTTCTGAGGCAAACTGAAACTAAAACTGGTTTTTATACGTCTTACACAGCTCCCTCTAATGGTCTTTTTAGGTAAGCTGCATGTGTGTGTGTATAATGACCTCTAGTGGAATCTTCTGTCAGTGCACCCCTCTGGAAGATGTGGCTTCAGTCACAGCTGGGCTCCACATTCCCCCCTAGTAGAACTCAGCACTCCGGGGCTGAAATACAAGAACAGGTAACAGAACAATAACATATCAAAAACAATTCTTCCTTTGCAGGAGGTAAGGCACTCTTGAACGGTTTCATAACGGTCAACAAATAACTATATACATTAGCATAATGATGGGTTGAGGAATTGAGCAACCTTAAAAGTCCCAGTCTCTTTTGGAAAAGGAATGCTCAAAAAGGGGTAGAGAAAACAAGTAAAATTAATGTCCATTCACTTGTTCCAATATAAAAAGGGAAAACAGGTTAATAAATAATGGTATGATACAACATAGTATAACCAAAAATATATACATTTATGTAAATTGGTTCTTGTTGATAATTATGTACATGTGTTAGGTCCTACTCTCTGTACCTAACAGGTAATTGCCCCTTTGTCATACGTACTGACCTACGTGGTGTAGTGGTAGGTGAGGTGTCAGTTACCTTGTCTGTCCTACGTACTGGCAAACTATAAATCTGCCTCCACCTCTCTAGGGATCTGGCAAGCATGTCAGCGACTGGGCGATACGGTTCCGTTTCGCCAGGGACTCTTCTTCCTGAGATTCAATTTCTTGGGATTCCGCTTCTTGTGGTGCTGCTTCTTGTGCTGCTTCTTGGGGTTCCACTGGTTGAGGTTCTGCCGGAACAGGTCCTTCTGGAACTGGCTCTACTGGCACAATTGGTGCAACTGGATGTAGAGATTCTTCTTGCGGTTGATAAAATTGAAGCACGGGAATGATCACAGCGTCTCCAATTCTGGGCCAATCTGCGGGGAAATCTCCCAAGTCTGTACGTATAACTGTTTCATCACACTCTTCCTGATTGACAACAGGTTCTTCCTCACGAAGCTTTAATGGGTCCGGACACAACTTCATGTGGTCTCTAGACACAGTTGCAGTCGTTTTTCCTCCATCCTTGCTTATTATGCACGTTTTCTTTTGTCGAACCTTGAATTCTGTACGATGTAGGGCTCTCTTTCCCATTGATCGTCGAGTTTGTGTATCCTCCTTTTTCTTTTTAGTACGACTTGACCAGGTGCGAAAGGTTCAGCTGGCGCACTTTTGTTGTAGCAGTTTTCTTGTTTAATCCTTACTCGATTAAGACTATCTTCAACACAGGCCTGTACTTTCCTGTACTGTTCCTGTCTGTGGGTGTCCCAGTCCTCAGTAGTCACATCTGCGTCTGGTTCTACCACACCAAGCTCCAGATCCATGGGCAGCTTTCCTGGTCTTGCCCGCATTAGATAAGCCGGGGTGCAATTGGTGGAACTCACAGGTATGTGATTGTACAAATCTACTAGATCAGGTAGTAGGTCTGGCCACCGATTCCTCTCCTCGAGTAGTATAGTCTTCAGCAGGTCCATGATGATGTGATTCATCTTCTCACAGAGACCATTGGTTTGGGGGTGGTACGGTGTGGTTCTTATTTTCTTACACCCGTACAGGTGACAAAACTCTTTGAACAATTCGGCCTCGAAGGCTGGGCCTTGGTCAGTTAGCACCTGCTCAGGATATCCGTGTGGTCTGCAGAAATACGCTTGGAACGTCTTTGCTGCTGTTTCTGCCGTCAGATCTTTGACAGGGGCGACCACCAGGAACCTGGAGTAGTGATCCACCATAGTCAGGGCATAGGAGTATCCTGACCGGCTGGGTGACAACTTGACATGGTCCAGGGCCACAATCTCCAAGGGACGAGTCGTCTTGATGGGTTGCAGGGGTGCCTTTTGGCTGCTGTAGTCTTTTCTTCTGAGGCCACAGGGTCCACATTTCTGGCACCATCTCTCAATGGAGCTGCGCATTCCCACCCAGTAGAAACGACACTTCAACAGGGTCTCCAACTTCTTCCAGCCAAAGTGTCCCGCTTGATCGTGGTAGGCTTCTAACACCATCTGAATGTCTGCTCTGGGAACTACGATCTGCCAAACCATTTCATGGGTCCTGGGGTTGACGTATCTCCTGCACAGCCTCTCACGGTAGATGAACAACCGGCTTCTCTCATTCCACAGCTGCTTAGCTTGTTCAGGCGCATCCTTCTCCAAGGAGGAACCTTCCTGAGTTATCAGCTCCTTGATACGGCTGACAACGGGATCGCTGTCCTGAGTCTCCTTCCAACTGTGGTGAGGTAAAGGATTTAACGTCTTGTCACGCGGCTTCCTGCTGCCGTGTTGCTCATGGATTATCCCATTCCTGTGAAAGGCAGGTAGTTCAATCTCTTCCAGATCATCCACTTCCTCTTCTGTGTCTGATTCATGAGGCATCCTGGATAAGGCATCAGCATTGGCATTCTTGCGGCCTGCTCGGTACTTGATTGTGAATTGGTAGTTTGACAGCCGAGCCATCCATCGTTGTTCCATGGCTCCCAGCTTAGCTGTTTCAAGATGCGTCAAGGGGTTGTTATCAGTGTAGGCAGTGAACTTGCTGGAGGCTAGGTAGTGCTTAAACCTCTCCGTGATGGCCCAGACCAGTGCCAGGAACTCCAACTTGAAGCTGCTATAGTTTTCTGGGTTTCTCTCGGTCGGGCGGAGCATCCTGCTAGCATAGGTGATGACTTTCTCCAGGTCATTTTGCTTCTGACTGAGGACTGCTCCCAATCCTTCATTGCTGGCATCAGTATACAGCAGGAACGGCTGGCTGTAGTCAGGGTAAGCTAGGATCTCATCGCCTGTCAGGATCTCCTTCATTTCCTTAAATGCTTCTGCCTGTTCTTTACCCCAATGGAATGGAGAATTTCTGCTCTTGAGGGACTGTCCCACCAGGAGGTCTTGCAGAGGCGCTGCTTTCTTGGTGTAATCCTTCACAAACCTCCGGTAGTATCCTGTCAGTCCCAGGAACTGTCGCACCTCCTTGAGATTTTTCGGCTCCGGCCATTTCTGGATGGCGGTGATCTTTTCAGGGTCTGGCGCTACTCCTTCTGAGCTGACAATATGTCCCAGATACTGTACCTTCTGTTTGAGCAGATGGCATTTTGAAGGATTCAGTTTCATCCCATATTTGGACAGTGACTCGAATACCTCCGCCAGGTGCTTCAAGTGATCTTCATACGTTTTGGAGTACACTATGACGTCGTCCAGGTACAGCAACACAGTTTAAAAGTTGAGATGTCCCAGGCAGCTCTCCATCACTCTCTGGAACGTTCCAGGGGCACTGCTGAGTCCAAATGGCATCCTGTCAAACTCACAGAGACCCATCGGGGTGGTGAAAGCCGTTTTCTCCCGATCCTCCTCAGCCACAGCTACTTGCCAGTACCCACTAGTGAGGTCAAGGGTGGAAAAATAGTTAGCAGTCTTTAGTGCAGCCAAGGATTCCTCAATGCGTGGTAAAGGATATGCGTCTTTATGTGTAATGCGATTTACCTGTCTGTAATCTACACACATTCGCATGCTTCCATCCTTTTTGCTAACTAAGACTAGAGGTGCTGCCCAGGGACTACAACTATCCCTTATCACCCCTGCTTCCTTCATATCACGCAACATCTCTTTGGCTTTCTGGTAGTGCGCGGGTGGTATAGGCCTGTACTGTTCTTTGATGGGAGGATGATTGCCTGTGGGGATGTGATGTTGAACCCCTTTTATTGTCCCAAAGTCGAGTGGGTGTTTGCTGAATACCTGGGTATACTCCTGAACCACTCGGTATACTCCTTGTTTCTGGTGGGCTGGAGTGTTGTCTGTCCCAACATGGAGCTGTCGACACCAATCCTCCACCTGGGTGGTCGGACCGTTATCCTCCACTTGTTGCGAGGAGGTTAAGGGCTCCGTCGGGTGAATGGAGTTATTGTCCACAGCATGTAACTTAGCAACAGTGGCATAACGTGGTAGTTTGACTTCATCCTCTCCCCAGTTGAGAAGACGCACTGGCACCCTCCCATTATGTACCTCCACTACCCCTCGGGCGGTTAAGAGTGTAGGTCTGTGCTCTGAACAATGGGGCTCTACTACTGCTTGGTAGTTCCGTCCTTTCAGACCTATTGCTGCTCTACACCAAATAAGCATTTCACTCATTGGGGGTATCACAATGGGATTCGGGTCTGTCACCCGTACATTACCAATCTCACCACCGGTCAGTTTCACTTGCTGCTGGCACATCAGGGTTCGGATCTCCCTCCGGATCTCTCCCTTTTGCCTCGGTCTGGCAATTTCGGCGAGCTGTTGGAGTAAAAACACAACCTCCTCCAAACAGTTACTAATAATGTTAGTGCCTAAGACCACATTCAACCCATTTTCTTCATTAACAGTCTTTACTACAAGAAGTCCCTGATTCTTTAGCTCCACTCTCCCCACTTTTACGTCTACATCTTTAGCTCCCCGTAACTCAAGAGGGAGGCCATTAGAGGCATACACGGCAAAGTCAGGGTTTGGGGGTTGGAGACTGTCACTGGACCAGTACTTATTGTAGAGAACATCAGGTATGATGGTTACCTGAGATCCAGTGTCCAGCAGGGCAGGGATTGCGATCCCGTCCAGTATGATGGACAGGTATGGTCTTTCTCCCACAAACCTGCGGTTCCAGTCTGAGGGGCCTGAGGAGTCTATTCCTGGGTGTTGGCCCTTGGACCCAGGATTTGCTCGTTTAAAGGACACTGACGTGCTGGGTGACCTTCTCTGTGGCAGCGATAGCAGATGAGCTCTCGGCGAGGATGATGCTGGTCGCGGGTCCTTCCTGGAGGTGGCGTTGTCCTCCTCCGGTGGGGCGACGTCCTCCCTTTCCTCCGGCGCATCCAAGGGACATCCTCTGGGCAATCAGCTAGCAGGATCTTTCCTTCTTCCTCCCTCGGCAGTTGCAGGGCACTCATTACAGTGGCCAGGTTTTTGGTCAACTGACGCACTTCTGAGCGCAAATAGTCCAGCTCAGTAGGGGGCGCTACCTGCGTTTTGGCTTCCGCAGCCAGCGGGAAAAAGGGGAATGCTGCTGACTTTCGAGTGGCTTCACTTGGGTGACACTGGGTTGTCATCCCGAGTGTTTCCAGAGGTCGCAGTCCTTTTATGGCCATATCCTTAAGGGCATCAAAGGTAGCATCCGGATGATCCAAGGACCACCAGTGCACAGTCCTGCTTTCCGCTTGGGACCTCAGTCCCCGTACAAATTGTTCCTTTAACATTTGATTTTCGTTGGTAACACTTATAGGGTTTACTTCTTTAAGAGTTCGCAGGGCCCCTTGCAGCCGGCAAGCATAGTCTCTAATGCTATCATCTGGTTTCTGGGAGCATTGATAGAAACTCATCCGGAGATCTGTTTCAGTGCGGTCCTCAAAGATAGTCTGTAGCTTTTAAGAAAATTGCATGCACTGACTCCTGGTCTGCAGCTGTCCAAGTCTCTACCTCTCTCTCAGCAGCACCAGTTAATTGTCCCACTAACACTGCAGCTCTTTGCTTTTCTGTCATAGGGTACATGTCCATTATACTGCATATTTTCCGCTTGAACCCTGACAGGGTGTCTGGCTCGCCGTAGTACTGAGGGAGCCACTTCACTCCAGGCATGTAAGGCAGTGTTAACGGTACTATGGGGGCCACCGGACCGGGTGAGGGATCTGCATCTCTATCCTGCGCTGCAGCGCCAAGTGGTAGGTCATTGGGGCCATCGGCCTGGACCGCGCTGTCGGCTGGCTGGGACATGTCTGCGCCCCCCCTTAGTTAATCGTGGCCTACCTTCTCTAAGGCTGCAGCTCTGCAGGCACAGTGGTGGAGAAAGGACCTGTGTCGCTGGCGCTCTGACGTCAGAGCGTTCACTGAAGCCCTCCACAGGACCTGCCGCTGCGTCAGCGTTGAGGGCGTGTTCAAGACTCAGCGCTCTTTTTCAGGTACGCCCACTATTTTTTGCGCCGTGGCGCTGTAAATGGCGGGAAATGGCGGACAAATAGTGGGAATCTTCACCACATTCAAAGCACAGTCTTTTTGCACAAAACAATCCAATAGGCAACACAGGACTCACAGATTGTAAGCTTCGTATCCTGTTCGTGATGCCAAGTTAGATGACGCGTACCACATGTGGGTACCAGGGCTATGGGACACTCGGCACCGAGCCCTTGGAAGTCTATGGGGATGTCACTGGCAGCAGAGCTCGGTCCGTGGCCCTGGGCGGTCATGCAATGGGGGATATTTACAGGGGATTATAAAGATTAGATCGTGACGCCACCTGTGGTATCTGATCAATTTGACCAGCGCTGCAGTATGGATCTTCTAAGGGGATGTTATGGGGCAGCAAGATGGTGAGTCTCCCACAGGCGAGACTTTTCCCTTGAAGTCTATGGTGGTGCAGAATGCAGGCAAATAAGCAGTGACACACGGTTCAGTCTCTTTTCATACCTTTACTTGTAGATGTTGCAGGGATGTCCCGGAGCACTGTAGGGTGAAGGGTGCACATCCAGATTCCTCCACTTGATAGGTGTGTGGCCTCCTGTTTTCTGCCTTTTTGTAATAAGTTCTGGCCTGCGTGTAGCTGGGCCTAGCTTAGCTTCTGTCTTGTACCTGGCTGACTTTGTTATTGGATCTTCTCTCTGAAAGGACAGGGTCATTGATGGCCCGGCCGAGCCGGACTCCGTCCTCCTGATCCTGCTACGTATCAGCTCGGTGGTACTCCTGGGACTTGTAGTCCCCCAGGAACTCCGGTGTTCTCCTAATGGGTCGTGGAGATCCCTGTAGGCTCGGACCCCGGCATCCGGGTATGCTTGTTGAGATGAGCTATTAAGGCTCCTCGGTCTCATTAACTTCCACTCGCCTTCGACCTATCTAGGTCCTCCTATTATCACACACGCTGGCAGTTAGTGAGCTGCCTCTTCGCCGCTCTCTAAGCGTCGGCACGCTTTCCACTGAGCTATACTTCAGATTCAGCTCTGACTAGGCTAAAGTGATTCCTTCTCACTCGTACTAGCCTCCACTTACTCAAGTTGAACTGACTGAACAGCTCTGCACTTCTCTCCTCTGGTGTCTTAAGGAGATCCGAGATCTTTCTCTGTCTGATCTCTTCTTTCTCTTCCTTTCTCTTTCTCTTTCTTCCTTTCTGAGGCAAACTGAAACTAAAACTGGTTTTTATACGTCTTACACAGCTCCCTCTAATGGTCTTTTTAGGTAAGCTGCATGTGTGTGTGTATAATGACCTCTAGTGGAATCTTCTGTCAGTGCACCCCTCTGGAAGATGTGGCTTCAGTCACAGCTGGGCTCCACAAGTGGAGGACAGAGGAGCCTCTTAACCCCTTTATGACCGCCGATACGCCTTTTAACGGTGGCAGTTAAGGGTACTTAAACCACAGCGCCCTAATGCCACTGAGGAAAAAGTGTATAGCACCCCCCAGAGCCGGTACTTCTCTGGGGTCTCGGCTACCCCTGGCAGCCGAGACCCCAGAGAACATGATTCAGCTCGGTTTTTACCGACCCCGGTAAATTGTTGTGATCGCCATTATTAATGGTATAAAGGTGACAACAAAAGAAAAGTCTGATTTCCCATTTAATTTCTCTCTCTGATGTGATCACACATCAGAGGAGAGAGAAATAGGGTCCCCAATAACCCCCAGGTACATCCCGGTGTCCCTGGGCCCTTCTGCTTCCCCCCACGGCCTCCTGTATCTCCTTCCGGTAAGAAAATGGCTGGCGCATGCGCAGTGCGCCTGCTAAGATCTGCCGGCAGGCACCCAGCAACAATAGGAGATTTTTTCCTATTGGTTCATTTTCATCACTGTGATAGACCTTATCACAGTGATCAAAATAAAAAAAATAGTAAATCAACCCCCCTTTATCACCCCCTTAGTTATGGAAAAATAATAAAATAAAACACCTCTGATTAGTGCGATCATACAACATACAAGCCTCTGATGGCTCCAGTGATGCACTGTACTACTGTAGTGCCGTGTATCTTCACTGCCTGTCAGTGTAATACTAACGACCCCATACACATGAGATAAGTGTTGGCTGAACGGTCATTTGGCAGACGGCTATCTCTCCCGACTCCCCCATACACACAAATATTCCAGCTTTCCTGTGGTCTGTATGAGAGAGTCACCTCCAGACTCCTCTAGTGGAGGATTATCTACAGGAAGAACAAACGGATTATCCTCTAAAATTCAGGATGACAGATCCTTCTCTGCCCTGACATCATCTGTCGGGAGCCCCCAAATACATTATATAGTCACCCAAACCCCCCAAAATCAGTGCTTTCATGGAACTTTAGTGTAATGTGTATTGGGCGTTAAAAGGTAACTTATAGGATGCTGCCTCTGGCCCGGCCTAATAGACCTTCATTCATTGCAGCCCGGACACCATTATTAGGCATGTAAGTATCATAGTAACTAGGCCGCCCCATACTATCGAGTACTTGGGGGTGGAGGGCATTCAGCCAAACTCTGTCACATGTTCTTAGATGCCATGTCTGCTTTTGACAGCAGTAAGTGGTTAAACTGCCGTGGTTTTTGTTGTATCTGTGGTGTTTGTGGAAACAAAAAAGCTTTTATAAAAGCCTCAAACTTCTGTGTGTGAATCAGAGCTGAGATCTAACGTGATAGAAGATTACAGTGCGGGGAAGACGGGAAACATTCATATAGACGCCGGTGGTGATGGAGTCAGTGACGACTCTGGACTAATATGTCTCTAGAGCCGTAGTAGAAGGTGAAGATGTCGTCCTCATCATGAAGTAGTTATTTCTCCTGTCACGTGTAATGAATATCTCCTGCAGTATTACTAATGCCGATTCCAGTGTCGCTATGTAAGGGGGCGAGATAGAATTACCTCCTTGCTTCCCTTCCTTTAATTGTTTTTCATGTGTTAATGTCTATGATTAATATTTGCGGTACTGCTACATAGTCATATGTATTATCGCTCACATCTATGGTATTGCCACATTCATATATGTGTTACCATTATTTAGAAAACTGTACTATATTGTGTTGTGTTCCTTTTATTATAATATTGTATATAATATATGTGATGTGTACTAATGTTCATGTACAGTTTAGGGAAAGTTAGGTGCTTTCTTCTGGGGACATTAGAGGAAGGCACCTTAGTATATAGTTCTTATAGACAAGGGTAAGTGTAGTTCATTCGTGGGCCAATAGATGGGGACATACTAGTGTGCACTATTAGGTATAGTTGATAGGATGTCCATAGAGGGTTAAGAGTAGGAGGGGCTGCCGGGTAGTATGAAAGAAGTTTCTAGGAAGTTAGTTCAGATAGGGTATGGGTGCCCAAGTGTCCAAATGGGCTATAGGCCCAGACAGCTCTGCAGCCACGTAACATTCAAGTGCTGCAGCCCACATTATCTACGGCCACTGTACATCATATCCGTGATCCAGAACAGGAAAGATGTGGCGGCACATAGCCTGGGCAGATGCCTTTAGGGCAGGAGTCGATTGGACTGAGAAGATGAAGGAAGTTGGAGCTTCGACGAGATCGGTACAGATGGGACAGATGCTTTACCAGAGGCAGCCAAACCTGGTGACTGATGATTTCAAGTCTGGGGCGAAACAGGCAGAAGGAAATGTCATCATGGCGAAGTCAGGCCAGGAAGGTACTGGGGAGCAGTCTAGGACGGTCTGGTCCGGGCGTGTACTGCACAGAAGTGACAACAGAGCAGGGAGAGATAAGGAAACAAGTGAATCCCATGATATGCCAACTGTGGATGTAACGTGTGAAGTGTTAAAGGGAATCTGTCACCCCATTTTAGCCATATCAACTAAAGATATGACTGAATAGTGTGTCCCATAAGTAACTGAGTCGCCCTCCAGAGCAATGGGAACTCGGATATGAGCCTATAGACTACTATGGGGGGGATGTCACGGCGACACAGCTCAGTCCGTGGCTCTGGTGCTCATCCTTTAATGTGGGATATTTACAGGGGAGTTGAGTATTGGTATGGGGATTCGTGACGCCACCTGTGGTACCTGGTCAGAGTGTCCAGCACTGCTATACAGATCCACTGAAGGGTTAATATTGTGCAGCTGGATGTTAAGCCTTCCACAGGTAAGGCTGAGTCCTTCAGGGCATATAGAGGTGTAGGGTGCAGGACAGATGGGGACCTGGCATTGAGGGGTGATAAGGTAGACACACACAAGTCACTTTGGTACCTTTACTGAAGATGTTGCAGGCACTCCCCGGAGCAATGTAGTGTGAAGGGTGCACATCCAGATTCCTCCACGGAGTAGGTGTGTGGCCTCCTCTCTCCTTGCCTTTATGTGATAAAGTCTTGGCCTGCTTGTAGCTGGGCCTAACTTGGTCTCCGTCCTGCACCTGGCTGACCTTGTGATTGGGCCTTCCCTGGAAGTACACAGTCTCTGCTTGCAGGGTCCTGCTTGCCAGACTCCGTCCTCCTGGCCCGGTTACGTATCAGCTCTGTGGTACTCCTGGGACTTATAGTCCTCCAGGAACTCCGGTGTTCTCCTAATGGGTCGTGGAGATCCCTATAGGCTCGGACTCCGGTGTCCGGTGGTAATAATTGGGATGAGCTGCTTAGGCTCCTCAGTCCCTTCTCTGTTTCCACTAGCCTTCGGCCTACCCGGGCCCTCACACGATCACACACTGGCAGTTGGTGGGCTGCCTCTTCGCCGCTTTCTAAGCGTCGGCACGCTTTCTCACTGAACTGCACTCACTTGCTTCAGCTCTGACTAGGCTGGAGTGGTTTCCGTTCCACTTTTACTAGCCTCCACTTTGTTAAACTAAAACTGCAGTCTCTCTCTCTTCAGACTGCTCCGTGAGCTAGACTGCAGGAACTGAGCTCAGTGCTCTCTGTTATGTTTCGGTAGCTGAGGAGTGCAGGTAAAAAAGGCAATACACCAGAGCAGTTGGAATCTATGAGATTGCAGTACCCTGACTAACCACCACAACTAGAGGCAGCCGTGGAGCGTTCCTACGTTGGTCCTAGACGCCTCGTCACAGCCTGAGAAACTAACTACACCTAAAGACAGAAACAGGAAAGCTATCTGCCCCGGAGCAGAACCCCAAAGATAATAGAAAGCCCCCAAACATGTAATGGCGGTTAGACAAGAGGAAATACTGACACAGAAAGAAAATAGTATGAGCAAACGCTGGGGCCCAAACTATCTAAATAGAAAGGATAGGAAGGGTACTTACTGCAATCCCAGAAAACCCTGAAAAGCACCAACTCTACTAATTTCAAAATAACCTGAGATCACACGACCTCTACCACCTAAATTAGTTCTCTGGTGTAACAAAATCAAAACAGCAGCCACTGAAAAAACTGGAAAAAGCAAAAGAACAAAAACTCAGTGGCTGAACTAAACTGAGAGGGCAGAAGCCCCCAGAGGGGACCCTGAAGGCCCCCAAAGAAGTGCAGTACAAAATGCAAAAATATAAGCAAAAACACAAAAGAAGACAAAGTCTTATCTGTTAGCAGGAGATGCAGACACGACACAGCAGGCTACAAGGGAAACTGGAATGAAGGATTCAGACCAGAACAATTGATCACCGGCAACCCTGATGGGAAAATGACTCCCCTATATAAGACCAGTCAGCAACACCTGATTCCCAGTCCTCACAATCTTCACCAGCACCGCTTGTAACCACCAGAGGGAGCCCCTGCCCAGAACTCATCTCAAACCCATTCACAACAGCTCTCACTGCTCTCTGAGGTGACTACTGGCTGCAGCCCTCAGACTAACTAACTTTCTGTGTCTTCACCCTCCTTTTATATCTAACTAAACAGCTCCCTCTGGTGGTCTCAGGGATGGGTGAAGGTGTGTGAATGTATATAATGACCTCTAGTGGTATATTCCTTCAGTGCACCCTTCTGGGAGATATGAATCCAGTCGCAGCTGGGCTCCACACAACCTATCGGTATGTATGATATATCCTGATATCCCCGTTTTGATAGCAAAATACGTTAGTAAAGTTCGTATTTTTGGCTGTCAATCAGGGCGTTCCGGTCCAATGGGCGGCAGTTATTAGCTTCCCCCACCCGCCTCCATTCTTGACGTACGTCCTTTTTTTCCCTGTACATTGGCTTTCTGCGCTTGTACTATGAAAAAGGCCCTTGCGCGTGCGCATTGTGCTTTTCCCAACAGTGGGCAAGCACACAATCATTACTGCGCAAGTAATTTCTGTAACTTTGCTTGACCCGGAAGTCGTCCAGTCATTGCCTGGCGTTACGTGAGAGAAGCGGAGGAGCGGGGGGGGGGGGGAAGGAATAACCACCGGCCATCGGTCCGGACCGCCCTGATTGACAGCCAAAAATACGAACTTTACTAAGGTATTTTGCTATCTAAACGGGGGTGTCAGGATATATCATGCATACCGATAGGTTGTTTATGGGACACACTATTTAGTCATATCTTTAGTTGATATGGCTAAAATGGGGTGACAGATTCCCTTTAAGTAAAGAGAATGTTCAAGTTATCCTGGACTGTGCCTCCATTACTGGGGGTCGCTTGAAAGAGGGACTGTCGTCTGGGAAGTGCTCAGGGGAGTCTGGATGTGGAGATGCAGGTATACTGAAGAGAAGAATGCAGTTTTCTGTAGGGGAAGGACTGGACATCGAGGTTAAAGTATTTCAGGTCACTACTACAGTCCTGTCCCTCCCTTACAGGTAAATGAGAGGAGAATTAGCATTATGGAAGATGAGTCTATGAGGAAAGTATTCAGCTGCCGACTCCGAGGAAGAAACTGCTTGTTGTCTGTGGCCTAAATATATAGGTTTTATTAGTAGATGTAAAGAAAAAAACTAAATACTGTAAAATAATAAATCTCATATGTTTCCCTTATTATCTCCAGTAATTGTATTATTACACAGGATTTTATGATGTTACATCGGCTCATCTTCTCATTCAGGTCTCTACAATATCGAATCGTCTCAGTGAAGATCTTCTATATAAGAGAGTGTTCCTGATTTACCAATCAAAGATGGATATGGACAGAGACAAGATGGTGGACAGGATATTACACCTCACCCTAGAGATCCTCTTCCGTCTCACTGGAGAGGTGAGAGATTCTGATGACGTCACATTACATCATTCTTATCTATGGGAATAACAGATGGACAGAACTGGAGAGGTGAGGACTCTGGAAATGTCTGTAGTGAGATTTATTAATGTTTCTCTCCATAACCAGGATTACACAGTAGTGAAGAAGACCTCTAGTGAGCGCTGTCAGGACCCTGTGTCTGAGGGATGGGGAAGACCCCTGAGCCCAATCACAGGGCCTCCACCTCACCCCCTGATACATGAGGACATCAATGACCAGAAGATCCTGGAACTCGCCTACAAGATGATTGAGCAGCTGACTGGAGAGGTGACACTGCTGGGAATGCTGGGACATTATACTGTAACTCTGTGAAGGGATCAGGGGGGTGACTGTATCATTGTATGTGTCAGGTTCCTATAAGGTGTCAGGATGTCGCCGTCTATTTCTCCATGGAGGAGTGGGAGTATTTAGAAGGACACAAAGATCTGTACAAGGATGTCATGATGGAGGTTCCCCAGCCCCTCACATCACCAGGTAATAGACAGGACTAAATACACAAGGCCTACAATTATCTGTATGTAAAGAATGAATTCAGTCCCTGTATGTGTTTCCTCCAGATCTATCCAGTAAGAAGACAACACCACCGAGATGTCCACATCCTCTTCTTCCACAGGACTGTAAACAAAAAGATCCCAATGTTCCTCAGGATCATCAGGTAGATGGAGAGAAGGTGTCATGAGATCTGCCCTATGATGTGTAGATGGCTGTGAAGGTCTTGTGCTCAGTTTTGTTTTATCCCCCAGTATTATATGTTTTATACTTGTGTAATGAGAACAGTGGAGATGGCAGGATTAGAGCTGATCATAGATGTGACTTCTCCATCTGACTGTGACTTTTACAATATTTGTTTCAGGGTGAAGATCTGACCCATATTAATACTACAGAGACATATGTGAGGAGTGGTGAGTGGTGTAATGAGGAGATTCCTACATATGACTACCCAGGTGAGTAGTAACCACCAGGGCTGTGGAGTCTGAGTTAGTTTTGGTTGGAGTCGATAGAAATGTACCGACTCCGACTCCAGCTTTAAAAAAAAAAGTATTAATATTTCATAATTGAACTTTCATATGGATTTTATAACCGTTACTCAAATATATATGTTCTAACAAACTATGAACCACAGTGATAAGCAGTTCTGCTGGAGATAGAGACATTTCTTACTTCTTGTGTGTCACTGTTCTCCACTGCCCTTATCTTATACTTGGTTAAAGGGTATGCCACACTAAACAAGATCGCTAACGAGATCGCTAAAATATGTCACTATTTAGCGATCTCGTTAGTGACGCTGTTGTGTGTGGCATGTAGTAACGACGTGGCCCCTGCTGTGATCTCGCTGATCGTTCACTAGAGTTCTGGACCGTATTTTGATCGTTGGCGTCCCGCTGGTGAGCCTATATCGCTGTGTCTGGCATGTTTTGTGAACGATGTGCGCTGTTTTTTACATCGCAAAGTCGTTAAGGAGATCGCCAACCGCTTATGCGTCGTTAACGAGATCGCTAATTGTGGCAGCTACTAGCGACATTAAAACGATCGCATTAGTATGCGTCGTGATCGTTAGCGGGAGCGTTAAGTGTGGCAGTACCTTAACCTCATGCTGCCCCAACCCCCCTACTTACAATGTATGAAACTGAAAGTAAAAATGTGTTGCAAATAGTAGTAAAGCTCCTCCTCTAGACTAGATGTTTACTAGGTGTGCGTCTTCCAAGCATCTCACAGCTGCTACTCAGAAGAGGAAGACTGTAAGAAGTATTATCCTTTCAACAAACTTTGCATCAGTTAACTGTGAGTACATGAGGAATAACAGTATTACTGACCACTATATCCGTTGTACGACCTGGCAATAATTTTGTACAATTGTTTTTAGGAAAAACAATTGTCATTTGGATTGTGAATGCATGAATTAAAAACTGAGACTGTCAAAGAAGCGTCACATTAAATCAGCTGTATTTGAGCATTTCACCATCACTCAAGATAGAAAACATTATGTCTGTCAGTGTATGACAAATGATCCAGATGAAAACAAATGCTGAGAAGCCAAGATCAGTGCATATTCAGGCAAAGATAAAAATGCTCCTACCAGAGCTTCTAATCTAAAGAGACATTTACATCGCTTTCATCCAGAAGTACTGAAAGCAGTGGATGAGAAAGACTGCATCCAAACCAATGAACCAGTGCCCAGCTCTTCCAGCCAAACAAAGGAGCAGAGAACTTTGCAGCCATCAGTTGCAAGATATTTTGTCAGTGACAAAGTTACTGTGACAATGACAGTAGATACATTTAAAAAACAGATCATAGAGCTTGTTGTAAAGGATAGTGTGCCTATTTCATTATTTTCACGACCAGCTTTTATGTGTCTGAATGGGGAAATGGCCCGCAAGCTTGGTGTTTCTCTGGAGAGAGGGAGTATTAGAAAATTAGTAATCGAAGAAGCTTTTAAACAAAAGGAAGAACTTTAAAAAAAACTCTCAAGGGACGCTTTCTGTTTCTTAAAATGGATGCCTGCACACGTCACAGTGTGAACTATTTTGCCATCAATGTCCGATTTGTTTGTGACAAACATGGAATAGTTACCAAGACATTGGCAGTAAAAGACACCAAAGCTCATCACACCAGTGAGTTTCTCCAGGTCTTGGTGGAAAAGGTTCTGCAAGACTATGAACTTAAAAAAGAGCAAGTTCTTTCTGTCGTAACTGACAATGCTTCAAATATGATAAGTACTATTAAGCTAATGAATGAGAGTAATGATGGTGACCAGCAGCTAGAAGAACATTCTGGGTCCACAGACACAGAAATGATTGAAATAGAGGAACACAGTATTGTAACTGAGGAGCAAACTGAAGTTGCTTCAGATGAACAGCAACATGATAGTTTAGATGATCTTGTTGAAACGGTGTCAATGCGTTCTTTCATTCATCACATGCACTGTGTTGTGCATACGCTACAGCTGGCTATAAGAGACAGTCTGCAAGAAGGACATGCTGCTGCAATGATTGGCAAGGTGAGAAAATTGGCTACTGTTGCCAGAACCCTAAAGTTGACTCAATTTTGAAGAGACGTGCTGGAAAAGGGGCAATTATTGATCAAGCCACACGATGGGGCAGTACTTACTTAATGATTCAGCGCTTGGTTGAACTGAAAACCTTTCTTGTAGACATGGCTAACCCTCAACTGACACTAAATGAAAGTCAGTGGAATCAGGTGACTGAGCTGGAAAAATTGCTAGAGCACCCATTTACAGTGACTAAAAAATTACAAGCAGAGGACTTAACTCCAGGTATTTTCTTAAAGGAGTGGAAGAACCTGATGTTTCGCCTGTCCCAAAGAGGAGGGTTAATTGCGAGTGGCATTGCTACATCAATGAAACGGAGAGAGGAGCTACTATTACAAAATAACATTCTTTTGGCAGCTGTTTATGTAGACCCAATGCATCGGATTCTTCTAGATGATCAACAGCTAACTAAAGGAAAAGAAGCTCTGTTTGAAATAGCAGTAAGGATGAAAGGGTTGCAGAACAGTCAGGAGGAACAAGAAGAATTTGGTCATCCTGCCACATCTTCACCCTCATCAACTGATGAAGAATTTAATTTCGAAAAATATTTGGATCACAAGGACAGTGCAAAGCGTTCCCGCATAGAAGAAGAGTCATCTCCATCAAAGAACACAGCCAGTACATTTCAGCAGAATTTTTCATGTGCACTAAAAGAAATTGAGAAATTTGACCGTTCATCAAAAATAACAGTGCAACAAGCGATTCCTCTGTATCCTGACATTATCAGAGATGTTGCCCGAGTGGTTACTGCTTTGCCACCAACCCTAGTTAGTGTAGAGAGGTTGTTCTCTGCTCTCAAAATAATTAGATCAGATTTGAGGGCATCCATGATGGAGGATCTGACAGAGGCAATACTTTTTTTGAGGACAAATTTATAGATTTCTTCTTATTAACTGCATAACAGTGTTTATTGCATATTTACTTACAAGAGATTAGAAAAGTTTATAAAAGTTATTTGCTATATTCTAATTGTATTCTAATAAATATAGTTTTTGCTCTAAGTGGTCTGATTACTTATAATATGATGGTGAGAAACTGAATAAGCACGATGTTAATATTTTACAACAGTAAATTTATTGTTACGAATTGGCAATTTATGAAGGAGTCTGAGTCGGAACCTGATAAAATCCAGGAGTCGGAGTCGCAACTGTGGCTTACCGACTCCACAGCCCTGGTGGTGACGCTTCTCATGCTATTTCCGTCTTCCCAAGAGGGGAAGACGTTTTGCACGCTCAGTTGTTTTGGGTAGTTTTCAGACTAAATTTCTGTTGACTGTTACCTTGATTTGCTCCATGTCCACATTTTCAGCTCAGGCTTTTGTTGATTCAGGGGCAGATATAAACCTGACGGATTTTGATTATACCAATCGTTGTGGTTTTCCTATGATACACCTGCGGAAGTCTATTCCTTTGCTGTGCATTGATTCTACCACCTTAGTGGAGAATAAACCCCAGTTTTCTATGCAGGTGATAAAGTGGGTTGACCCGGACCACCAAGAGAATTGCAAATTTTTGGTGTTGCATAATTTACATGACATTGTTGTACTGGGTTTTCCTTGGCTACAGACTAACAATCCTGTTTTGGATTGGAAATCTGTGTCTGTGACCAGTTGGGGTTGTCAATGTGTTCGTGCTCACACTCCTGTTTTTTCTGCCCCCCCAGTCTCAAGATGTTTTTTTCTGCCTCCCCCCAGTCTCAAGATGTTCCTGACTATTTGACTGATTTTTCTGATGTGTTTAGTGAGAGTAAGTCTGCATCCTTACCTCCTCATAGGAGTTATGATTGCGTTATTGACTTAGTACCCAGTTGTAATTTTCCCAAGGGTCGGTTCTTTAATTTATCTGTACCTGAGCATGAGGCTATGCTATCTTATATCAAAGAGTCTTTAGAGAAGGGTCATATCAGACCATCCTCTTCACCCTTGGGCGCCGGCTTTTTCTTTGTGGCCAAGAAGGATGGCTCATTGAGGCCGTGTATTATCGTCTCCTGAATAAGATCACTGTTAAATATCAATATCCGTTACCCTTGATTTCTGACCTATTTTCCAGAGTAAAGAGTACTTGTTGGTTTACCAAGCTTGACCTCAGGGGGGCGTATAATCTTATTCGCATCAAGCACGGAGATGAATGGAAGACGGCGTTTAATACCCCAGAGGGGCATTTTGAGTACCTAGTGATGCCTGTTATGATTTGGTAGCTGAGGAGAGCAGGCAAAAACGGCAATACACCAGAGAGGTTGGAATCTACTGGATTGCAGTACCCTGACTAACCACCACAACTAAAGGCAGCCGTGGAGCGTTCCTAAGTTGGTCCTAGACACCTCGTCACAGCCTGAGAGGATAACTACACCTAAAGATAGAAAGAGGAAAGCTATCTGCCCCGGAGCAGATCCCCAAAGAACATAGGAAGCCCCCAAACATGTAATGGCGGTTAGACAAGAGGAAATAGACACAGACAGAAAATAGTATGAGCAAACGTTGGTGTAAGGTTCTATGTATATATTCCTGAAACTCAGTTTGTTCGTCAGCCATTTTACTTTCTGTCTTGCTGCAGCTATCTTGCCCTCAGTCAAAATGGAGTTTCCAGCTTGCATGTTCCCGCCCTGATTCTCTCCTTTGCTTCTTAAGCAGCCAAAGCTGAGCAATCAGTGCTTCAGAATCTAGCCTGCAGTGAACCTGTGACTTGACTCCTGTAAGCCTTGGACCTTGTACCTCCAGCTATTCCTACTGAGGAACTCTGAAGCACTTGTGGACTCTGAACCCTGCTCTTTGAAAGACCCACGTTTGCATGGACTTACGGTAACAGAGAAGAAGATCCTGAATCTGTATTGGAGAGTGATTGCTGAGCTTGGATTACTCTGGCCTGCTGTGTCTCCTGTTTCTGTGTCTGCAAACTGTGTGACTATTTCTGCCAACTTGTATGAAGTAATACAGGACTTTTCTATATCAAACCTGTGACTCCTGTGTTTTCATCGCACCCAAGCACAAGACGCTATATGAACTGTACTACATACATTACAAGATTCTGAAGCCAAAACGTTAGTGTCTGCTGGGTCTGGAAGGCTGTGTCTGCTGTACTGTGGATATCAGACGTCCGGTTGTACTTTCTGTGATGACCGTGGTTGTGACTTCTCACAACCATTCCAGGTGAGCAATTCCCTTAGTTTTTTCTTTTTGCAGTGTTACCACAGGTAAACACTATTGTTTTTTTTTTTTTTCCTTTCTTTTCTCTTTTTTGTCTGCTGTAACTCTGGATATCAGATGTCTGGTTGAAACTTTCTGTGATGATAGTGGTTGTGACTCCTCACAACCATTCCAGGTGAGCAGTTCCCTTAATTTTTTTTTCTCTCTGCAGTGTTGCCACAGGTGAACACTATTGTTTTTTTTTTCTCTCCTCTTCTTCCAGTAATCCTGTCTTAAAAAATCTGGAAAATGGAGGCCCGCATAAAGGAACTTTGCGGAGTGACTGATAATATCCTTGCAGATTTGCAGAATATAAAGACCCGTTTTACAAATCTACAGGACCTCAATAATCACAATTTGCAAGTTGTTGGACAGACTACCCAGGATTTGCGAGCCAGGATTGAGGTTCTAGAGGGGCGAGTCCAGGCTCCTGCCGTAGCCCCGAGTGCTGGGATTCCCAAGTTGCCCCCTTTTCGTTTTGGCGGTGAACGTGAGAAATTCAGGGGATTTATTAATCAATGCAATCTTTTTTTTTTTCTGCACATGCTTCACAATTTCCCACTGAACGATCTAAGGTGCTTACTATAATTATGTTGCTTACCAACAAGGCTTTAATGTGGGCAAACCCTCTGATTGAGACTGAGGATGATTGTTTGAATCACCTTGATGATTTTATTTCAGCCATGGGGCAGGTGTTTGATGACCCCAATCGAGGTGCAACAGCTGAAGCAGCCATGTTAGCTTTGCGCCAAGGTAAGCACTCGGTAGCTGAATATGCCTTGGATTTCAGGAGATGGGCCCTTGATACCACCTGGGACAGTTCCGCCAAAAAATCTATTTTTCGAAAGGGGTTATCTCCACTGATTAAGGATGAACTTGCTCGTGCCGACCCTCCCACTGCGTTAGGTGACTTTATTAACTACTGCATCCGTATTGATACTCGGCTGACTGAACGCAGGCAAGAGAGATGGTTCGAAAGCAATCGTACTAACCTTTTCCTACCTTCCTCTCCAGCTAAGGAACCTTTGAGTAGGATTACACGGGAACCTGAACCTGAACCCATGCAGGTAGACTCTTTACAACGACGGGTTAGTGATGCACGCAAGGAACATCGTTTTAAGGAGAATCTATGTTTCTATTGTGGTAAGTCAGGGCACTTCATTATAAACTGCCCCAGCCGTTCTCGTAAGACTACTGCAGCACTCATTCATTGTGAGTGTTGCGAGAGGGGATCTGTCAGGTCCGAGCCTCAGGCTCCAGAGAGATCTGCAGCAACAGATCTTGATTTCTCGGACTTAAACTCCGTTACCTCTGAGGACGTTGACTGTGTAAACGCTGCCATTTTTCAAGTTTCCTCAGCGGTGTCCCAGCTGAGTTGTAAGAAAAACAATTCTCATTGCTTTCTTTCCATCAAACTCTGGGTTGACTCAGCTTGGGTGTCTAGCTCTGCTATGATCGACTCAGGGGCAAGTGGAAATTTTATGGATGTCTCCTTTGCTCTGAAACAGGGAATACGTTCAGTGAAGAAGGCTACTCCAGTACAAATGGAAACTGTGGATGGCTCCCTGCTGACCTCTGGACCAGTGGATCAGGAAACAGAGCCTTTGAGGGTTCTTATGGGTAAAGATCATCAAGAGAAACTGTCCTTTATGCTTATCTCTTCTCCCCACTTTCCCATTATTCTAGGGCTACCATGGCTGCAGGCTCAGAATCCTACCATTAACTGGGAGACCAAGGAATTACACTTTCCAGAGAAACAGATGAGTCCAAAAGTTTCAGCTTGCTCTGTTCCTAAAGGAATCATGTCAGTCCCTGAACTACCAGCTGTATACCAGGACTATGTGGATTTATGTGACAAGAAGAACGCTGACCAGCTTCCTCCTCACCGTCCATATGATTGTCCAATTGAATTATTGCCTGGAGCAGAGATACCTTTTGGTAAGATCTACCCCCTGGCGGGGCCCGAGCTAAAGGCTTTAAAGGATTACATAGATGAAAATCTAGCCAAGGGCTTCATACGCCCCTCTTCATCTCCTGCAGGTGCACCCATCTTCTTTGTAAAGAAGAAAGATGGATCTCTGAGACCATGCGTAGACTATAGGGAACTCAATAAGGTTACTATTAGAAACCGTTATCCATTGCCTTTAATCCCTGAGTTATTGGAGAGAGTGCGACATGCCAAAATTTTTTTCTAAACTAGATCTTCGTGGGGCCTATAACTTAGTCCGTATTAGACCTGGGGATGAATGGAAGACTGCATTCAGGTCACGCTATGGACACTTTGAATATCTAGTTATGCCTTTTGGTCTGAGTACCGCCCCAGCCACTTTCCAACACTTGGTGAATGACATCTTCAGGGATCTCCTAGATACATTCGTGGTAATTTATTTGGATGATATTCTAATTTTTTCTAACTCCACAGAGGAACATCATGGACATGTGAGAATGGTCTTGGAACGTCTAAGACAAAATCATCTTTACATCAAACTTGAAAAGTGTGAATTCCATAGGACCGAAATTCAATTTCTGGGGTATGTACTGTCTACACAAGGAATTAGTATGGATGGAAGCAAAACCCAAGCCATCAAGGATTGGCCAAGTCCTAGAAATGTGAAGGAGGTACAGCGCTTCATCGGGTTTGCCAACTTCTATAGACGTTTCATTAGAAATTTCTCTGAGGTAGTGTCACCTATCACTCAACTTACCCGGAAAGAGTCTAGGTTTTCCTGGACTCCCCAAGCCCAGGAAGCATTTTCCCGTCTAAAAGATAAATTTACCACTGCACCTATCCTAGTACATCCCAACCCCGAGCTTGCCTTCATAATAGAGGTGGATGCTTCAGACTGTGCCGTTGGAGCTATACTCTCTCAGAGAACAGGTGAGAAGAATGTCTTGCATCCCTGTGCCTTCTTTTCCCAGCAGTTGTCTTCGGCTGAGAGGAACTACGATGTGGGCAATAGAGAGTTGTTGGCCATTATTACCGCCTTCAAAGAATGGAGACACCTTCTTCAGGGAGCTGCACAGCAAATAGTCGTCCTGACAGACCATCGTAACCTTGAGTTTATCAGGTCGGCTAAGTGCCTGACTCCTCGCCAGGCTCGCTGGAATCTTTTCTTAAACCAATTTAATTTTATCATCTCTTATAGACCAGGATCGCGCAATGGAAAGGCTGATGCACTCTCTAGGATTTACTCAGCAGAGACACGTCCAATTACTCCTCCTAAGACTATTCTTCCTGACTCTAGATTCCTAGGAGTAATTCATAATCAAGACCTACTTAAGGACATCAAGGAAGCATACCATGCGGATTCCTTTTTGGCACAACCCCCAAGGGACGTAAGTCTTGTCTTTAAGAATGGTGTGTGGATTCAGGGACAACGTCTGTATATTCCTGAAACAGTCAGATTAAGAGTATTGCAACTCATTCACGATTCCAAGATAGCTGGGCATAGAGGAATTCTAAAGACACAGGAATTTCTTTCTCGTTTCTTTTGGTGGCCCACTTGCAGGAAGGATGTTTTGAATTATGTCACTTCATGTGAGGTCTGTGCAAGATGCAAAACACCTCGCTCCTCACCAACTGGTCTGTTACAGCCTCTTCCCACCCCATCCCGCCCGTGGGGATCCATTTCTATGGACTTCATTGTGGAGTTACCAACCTCTCAGGGGAAGAACACCATTCTAGTGGTGGTTGACCGTCTAACAAAGGCAGCTCATTTTATCCCTTGTGTCGGCTTACCCACTGCAAAACAGACATCAGATTTGATGATTAAAGATGTGTTTCGCTTACATGGAGTACCGGATGAGGTTATTTCGGATCGAGGGGTGCAATTCACTTCTAGGTTTTGGCAAAATTTCTGTGCAGCATTGGACATTAAAGTAAACCTTTCTTCTGCTTTTCATCCCCAGACTAATGGACAGACCGAACGAACCAATCAAACCCTGGAGCAGTATCTCCGCTGCTTTATCTGCCACCTACAGGATGATTGGGTGGATCTACTTCCATTAGCTGAGTTCTCGTATAACAACTCTCAGAGTGCCTCCACTAAACAGTCTCCTTTTTACTCTAATCTAGGTTATCATCCTAACATTCTACCACGATTTCCCATAGAAACGCCTTTACAGCAGTGGCTGAAAGAATCACGTCTTTACAGAAGAATATGGATCTTCTAAAGGAAAATCTGGAATCGGCTCAAGAAAGGTACAAGAAAGCAGCAGATAAATTTCGTAAACCTGCACCAGCTTTCAAGGTAGGAGACTTGGTCTGGCTGTCAACCAGAAATCTTAAGTTAAGGATTCCATCGTCTAAGTTGGGACATAAGTACATTGGACCCTATAAAATCAGTAAAATTATAAGTGCCGTTGCTTGTCGTCTTCAACTGCCCAGAACTATGAGAATCCACCCTGTCTTTCATGTATCCCTACTAAAGGCTGCGACACCCAATACGTTTCCTGGACGTTCCTCTCCTTGCCCTGACCCAGTGCTAGTCGATGGTCAGGAAGAATTTGTGGTGGAAAGGATTTTAGATTCCAGGTTGTATAGAAATCAGTTACAATATCTGATTAAATGGCAGGGCTACCCAGTGGAGGACAACTCATGGGAACCGGTCAATAATGTTAATGCTCCTCGCTTGCTCCGTCAGTTTCATCAGAGGTACCCACACAAGCCTGGTCTGAGGTCATCCGGAGGTTGTCCTTAAGGGGGGAGTAATGTAAGGTTCTATGTATATATTCCTGAAACTCAGTTTGTTCGTCAGCCATTTTACTTTCTGTCTTGCTGCAGCTATCTTGCCCTCAGTCAAAATGGAGTTTCCAGCTTGCATGTTCCCGCCCTGATTCTCTCCTTTGCTTCTTAAGCAGCCACAGCTGAGCAATCAGTGCTTCAGAATCTAGCCTGCAGTGAACCTGTGACTTGACTCCTGTAAGCCTTGGACCTTGTACCTCCAGCTATTCCTACTGAGGAACTCTGAAGCACTTGTGGACTCTGAACCCTGCTCTTTGAAAGACCCACGTTTGCATGGACTTACGGTAACAGAGAAGAAGATCCTGAATCTGTATTGGAGAGTGATTGCTGAGCTAGGATTACTCTGGCCTGCTGTGTCTCCTGTTTCTGCAAACTGTGTGACTATTTCTGCCAACTTGTATGAAGTAATACAGGACTTTTCTATATCAAACCTGTGACTCCTGTGTTTTCATCGCACCCAAGCACAAGACGCTATATGAACTGTACTACATACATTACAGTTGGGGCCCAATCTTCCTAGAAAGAAAAGGATAGGAAGGACACTTACTGCAATCCAAAAAACCCTAAAAAATACCAACTATACTAATTACAAAAACACCTGAGATCACACGACCTCTACCACCTAAATTAGTTCTCTGGTGTAACTAAACTAAGCCGCAGCCACTGAAAAAACTGGAAAAGGCAAATGAACAAATAACAGTGGTTCAGACAAACTGAGAGGAGCACAAGCCCCCGGAGGGGACCTGGCTGTCCTCCACAGAAGTGCAGAGAACAATGCAAAAAGCAAGCACAAAAATAAAAGCAGAAAATAACTTATCTGATAGCAGAAGATGCAGGCAAGACTCAGCAAGCTTCAAAGTGAAACAGGAACCACAGTTGAGACAAGAACATTTGATCACCGGCAAACATGATGGGAGGGAACCTCCCTTAAATAAGACCAGTCTGTAACTCTTGATTGCCAATCTTCACAATCTTCATAGAATGGTTCAGTACTGTTTGTAACCACCAGAGGGAGCTTCTGCTCAGAATTCATTTCTAACACATTCACAACAGTACCCCCCCTTGAGGAGGGGTCACCGAACCCTCATTTGGGCAACCAGGTCGGTCAGGATGAGCTCTGTGATACGCACGGATCAGTCTCCTAGCATGGATGTCTGAAGCAAACACCCAAGAATTGTCCTCCTGACCATAACCTCTCCACTTAACCAAATACTGGAGTTTCCGTCTAGAAAAACGAGAATCCAATATTTTTTCAACCACATACTCCAGATTGCCCTCAGCCAAAACAGGGTCAGGAGGCGCAGCCATAGGAACCACTGGCTCGACAAACCTCTTCAATAAGGACTTGTGGAACACGTTATGGATCTTAAATGTCCCTGGAAGAAGTAAACGGAAGGAAACAGGATTAAGAATCTCCATGATCTTATAAGGTCCAATGAACCTAGGCTTAAACTTAGGAGATGCAACTCTTATAGGGATATTTCTTGAGGACAACCAGACCAAGTCCCCCACTTCAAACCGAGGACCATCAGTCCTATGCCGGTTGGCAAACCACTGGGCCCTCTCCTGAGAGAGGGACAACCTCTCCACTACCTGGTCCCAAATCTGCTGCATACGCTCCACAACAGAGTCAACACCTGGACAGACAGAAGCCTCCGTCTGTCCCGAAGAAAATCGAGGGTGAAACCCAAAATTGCAGAAAAATGGAGACATCAAAGTGGCAGAGCTAGCCCTATTATTAAGAGCAAACTCAGCCAAAGGCAAAAAAGAGACCCAGTCATCTTGATCAGCAGACACAAAGCATCTCAGATAAGTCTCCAATGTCTGGTTTGTTCTCTCAGTTTGTCCATTGGTCTGAGGATGAAAAGCTGAGGAGAAAGACAATTGAACACCAAGTTTAGAACAAAAAGTCCTCCAAAATCTGGACACAAACTGGACTCCTCTGTCAGACACAATGTTCTCAGGAATGCCGTGTAACCGAACCACGTGCTGAAGGAACAAAGGCACCAATTCGGAGGAGGAAGGCAACTTGGGTAATGGCACAAGATGTATCATTTTGGAAAACCTATCACAAATCACCCAGATAACGGTCATTCTCTGAGAAACAGGGAGGTCGGAAATGAAATCCATAGAGATATGGGTCCATGGTCTCTTGGGCACAGGCAATGGCATCAACAAACCACTAGAGCGAGAGCAAGGCTTGGAGCGAGAGCAAATCCCGCAGGACTGCACAAATTCCCTGACGTCACGAGACAAAGTAGGCCACCAAAAGGACCGACTAACCAAGTCTCTGGTACCAAGAATTCCGGGATGACCGGCCAACGCGGAACAATGAATCTCAGACATCACACTTTTTCCACCGGTCTGGGACAAACAATTTCCCAATAGGGCAGCGCTCGGGTTTATCCTCCTGACACCCTTCCAGAGCCAGTCTCAAATTGGGTGAGATGGCGGAAAGAACTACACCCTCTTTCAAAATAACAGCAGGATCAGATAACTCAGGAGAGTCCGCAAGGAAACTCCTCGAGAGGGCAGCATCCGCCTTAACATTCTTAGTGCCAGGAAGAAAGGAAACCACAAAATTAAAACGTGTGAAAAACAAGGCCCACCTGGCCTGTCTAGGATTAAGTCGCTTGGCTGATTCCAGAAAAACCAGATTCTTATGGTCCGTGAGGACCACCACCTGATGTTTGGCTCCCTCCAGCCAATGTCTCCACTCTTCAAAAGCCCACTTCATGGCCAATAACTCCCGATTACCCATGTCATAATTACGTTCAGTTGGAGAAAATTTTCGAGAGAAAAAGGCACAAGGGTTACTTTTAGAGGTCTCTGGATCTCTTTGGGACAAAACGGCACCTGCCCCAATTTCAGAGGCATCAACCTCCACCTGAAATGGCAGAGAAACATCAGGCTGCCGTAGAACAGTAGCAGAAGTGAATCTCTGCTTAAGTTCCTGAAACACAGAGACTGCTTCAGGATGCCAATTCACCACATCAGAACCCTTTTTGGTCAAATCAGTCAATGGTTTAACAATAACAGAGAAATTACCAATAAATTTATGATAAAAATTGGCAAAACCCAAGAATCTCTGAAGAGCCTTTGATGAAGTAGGTTGGACCCAATCACAGATGGCCTGAACCTTGACCGGGTCCATTTCAATAACAGATGGGGACAAAATGAATCCCAGAAATGAGATCCTCTGTACGCCAAAAAGACACTTTGATCCCTTCACATACAGAGCATTCTCTCTCAAAATCTGGAACACAGTCCGAACATGTTTCACATGAGAGTCCCAGTCATTGGAAAAAATCAAGATATCATCCAAATAAACAATCAGAAATTTATCCACAAAATCCTGAAAATGTCATTCATGAAGGACTGGAAGACGGAAGGAGCATTAGTGAGCCCAAAGGGCATCACTAGGTACTCAAAATGCCCCTCTGGGGTATTAAATGCCGTCTTCCATTCATCCCTGTGCTTAATGCGAATAAGGTTATATGCCCCCCTGAGGTCAAGCTTGGTAAACCAAGTAGCACTTTTCACCCTGGAAAACAGGTCAGAAATCAAGGGTAACGGATATTGATATTTCACAGTGCTATTGTTCAAGAGACGATAATCAATACACGGCCTTAATGAACCATCCTTTTTGGCCACAAACAAAAAACCGGCACCCAAGGGTGAAGAGGATGGTCTGATATGACCCTTCTCCAATGACTCCTTGATATAAGACCGCATAGCGTCATGTTCAGGTACAGACAAGTTAAAAAGGCGACCTTTAGGGAATTAAATACCAGGCACTAATTCAATAGCGCAGTCATAGCTCCTATGGGGGGGCAAGGATGTAGATTTACTTTCGCTAAACACATCAGAAAAATCAGTCAAAAAGTCAGGAACATCCTGAGCCTGGGGAGAGGCAGAAAAAACAGGAGTGTTGGCATTAACACATTGGCAGCCCCAACTGGTTACAGACAGAGATTTCCAATCCAAAACAGGATTATGAGACTGTAACCAAGGGAAACCTAGTACAATAATGTCATGAAGATTATACAGCACCAAAAATTTGCAACTCTCCTGATGATCAGGTTCAACCCTCATTATCACCTGAGTAGAGAACTGGGGTTTATTCTCAGTCAAAGGGGTAGAATCAATCCCGAGTAGGGGAATAGACTTCCGTAGGGGTATCAAGGGAAACCCACAACGTTTAGCAAAATCAAAATCCATCAGGTTAATAGCTGCTCCCGAATCAACAAAAGCCTGAGCCGAAAATGTGGACAGGGAGCAAATCAGGGTAACAGTCAACAGAAATTTAGTCTGAACACTACCCAAGACAACTGAGCGTGCAAAACGTCTTCCCCGCTTAGGACAGACTGAAATAGCATGAGAGGCGTCACCACAGTAGAAACATAACCCATTGCGTTTTCTAAACTCATGACGCTGTGCCCCAGAAGCCACTCTATCACACTGCATGGGTTCAGAAGCTGGTTCACAAGGCAACCCTATTCCACGTATACCTCTACGCTCATGCAAACGTCTGTCAATTTGAATCGCTAATGACATAGAATCATTGAGACCAGAGGGAGCAGGGAAACCCACCATAACATCTTTTACATTCTCTGACAGACCCTTCCGAAAAAGGGCTGCCAAAGCATCATCATTCCATTTGGTCAGGACTGCCCACTTTCGGAATTTCTGACAGTATAACTCAGCGTCCTCAAGCCCCTGATTTAATGCCAACAAGGTTTTTTCAGCTTGATCAGTGACATTAGGTTCATCGTACAATAACCCCAGAGCCAGAAAAAATGCATCAACATTACTCAAACAGGGTCCCCAGGTGTCAGGGAAAAAGCCCAATCCTGAGGATCGCCGCGCAGGAGATGACAATTTGAACCTGCTGTGCTGCGTTCCCTGTGGACCTAGGTTTTAAGGCAAAAAACAACTTACAGTTATTTTTGAAATTCAGAAATTTAGCTCGATCCCCTAAAAACAAATCTGGCATGGGGATCCTAGGTTCCACAACCGGCAACCCTGCAAGATAGGTAGCAATACTCCGAACTTCAGTGGCAAGCTGATCCACATGGCCAGTCAACTGTGCAAACTCCGTTGAGAGAAAAAAAATCCTCAGCACCCAGAGAAAAAGGGAAAAAAAAAATGCAACAAAAAAAAATATATATATCTCTGACAACTTTTTTTTTTTTTTTTCCACACTATTTTTCCCTTCTGTGAGTACCATATAATTTTCGGTTTTGGCCGGTGATACTGTTATGATTTGGTAGCTGAGGAGAGCAGGCAAAAACGGCAATACACCAGAGAGGTTGGAATTTACTGGATTGCAGTACCCTGACTAACCACCACAACTAAAGGCAGCCGTGGAGCGTTCCTAAGTTGGTCCTAGACGCCTCGTCACAGCCTGTGTAACGAATGGAAGCGGAGGCAGAGGTGGTGAAGTTCACATTCGTTTTTATTTTTTAATGTGTAACCTCGAGACCGCGGTCCGGGGGGCTCCGAAGGGGGCGTAACTAGTGAGCCCCGGGTACCCGTAGTAAGGCCCCTCGAACAGGACCAGAATGGAATACCCGGAGGACACAGGTGCTACCTCCAGTTAGACCCCGGACACGTGGCAGCTGTCCCAGAGGGACCAAAAGGTTAACAGGTATTTACAGAGTCCGTGGAAAGTTCTTGACGGAGAAGGGTAAGGTCCTGGTCGAGAACGGATGGTAGAAGGCTTGCTTCAGTGACCTTGTCACGGTCCACGGGTACGGATGGCTGATGGCGGAACGGGATGACACTTGCGCCAGTAATAGCCGAGTTTGTCCAAGATAGCCAGATACAGGTTAGCAATGATCTGAGGAGACAAACAGTATCAGCGAAGCACAGAGACTGCAGACGCAGCGCAGACAGATCAGGAACAGAACCGGATGTAGCAATGATAGAACACGTTGCTCCGGCACTCCCCTAATGGTGGAGTGACCAGATATAGTACTGAGTGCGCAGCCATTGGTTAATTAGCTATTTCAAAAAATGCACGCTGCCCCTTTAAGAGAGACGGTGGGCGCGGCCTCGCGTCCTAAGCAATCTATCTGGAGGCCTGCCAGCAGCGTGCCAGGAAGTGGAGGAGGACACAGGACACCGAGGAACAGATGGGACAGGTGAGTGAGCAGAACGGAGTGCAGAGCCAGCGCTGGGACCGGGTGTAACAGCCTGAGAGGTTAACTACACCTAAAGATAGAAAGAGGAAAGCTATCTGCCCCGGAGCAGATCCCCAAAGAACATAGGAAGCCCCCAAACATGTAATGGCGGTTAGACAAGAGGAAATACAGACACAGACAGAAAATAGTATGAGCAAACGTTGGGGCCCAATCTTCCTAGAAAGAAAAGGATAGGAAGGACACTTACTGCAATCCAAAAAACCCTAAAAAATACCAACTCTACTAATTGCAAAAACACCTGAGATCACACGACCTCTACCACCTAAATTAGTTCTCTGGTGTAACAAAACTAAGCCGCAGCCACTGAAAAAACTGGAAAAGGCAAATGAACAAATAAGAGTGGCTCAGATAAACTGAGAGGAGCACAAGTCCCCGGAGGGGACCTGGCTGACCTCCACAGAAGTGCAGAGAACAATGCAAAAAGCAAGCACAAAAATAAAAGCAGAAAATAACTTATCTGATAGCAGAAGATGCAGGCAAGACTCTGCAAGCTTCAAAGTGAACCAGGAACCACAGTTGAGACAAGAACAATTGATCACCGGAAAACATGATGGGAGGGAACCTCCCTTATATAAGACCAGTCTGTAACTCCTGATTGCCAATCTTCACAGTCTTCATTGAATGGTTCAGTAATGTTTGTAACCACCAGAGGGAGCTTCTGCTCAGAATTCATTTCTAACACATTCACAACAGATGCCTTTTGGGCTTACTAATGCCCCTTCTGTCTTCCAATCCTTTATGAACGATATTTTCCTGGATTTCATGGATAAATTTCTGATCGTTTATTTGGACGATATCTTGATTTTTTTCCAATGACTGGGATTCTCATGTGGAACCTGTTCGGACTGTATTCCGGATTTTGAGAGAAAACGCATTGTATGTGAAGGGATCAAAATGTCTTTTTGGCGTACAGAAGGTTTCATTTCTGGGATTCATTTTGTCTCCGTCTGTTATTGAAATGGACCCGGTCAAAGTTCAGGCCATTTGTGATTGGGTTAAACCCACTACATTGAAGGCTCTTCGGAGATTTTAGGGTTTTGCTAATTTTTATTGTAAATTTATAGCTAATTTCTCTGGTATTGTGAAACCACTGACTGATTTGACCAAGAATGGTTCTGATGTAGTGAATTGGTCTCCTGAGGCAGTTTCTGCATTTCAGGAGCTTAAGTGGAGATTCACTTCTGCTCCTGTTCTGCATCAACCTGATTGTTTCTCTACCATTTCAGGTGGAGGTTGATGCTTCTGAGATTGGTGCAGGAGCCGTTTTGTCCCAAAGGGATCCGGAGACCTCTAAGAGAAACCCTTGTGCCTTTTTCTCTTGAAAATTTTTCCCAGCGGAACGTCACTATGATGTGGGTAATCGGGAGTTATTGGCCATGAAATGCATCAGGTGGTGGTCCTCACGGATCATAAGAACCTGGTTTATCTTGAGTCAGCCAAGCGACTTAATCCTAGACAGGCCAGGTGGGCCTTGATTTTCACACGTTTTAATTTTGTGGTCTCTTTGCTCCCGGGCACTAAGAATGTTAAGGCGGATGCCCTCTCGAGGAGTTTCTTCCTGGATTCTCCTGAGGTAACTGAGCCTGCTGTTATTCTGAAGGAGGGTGTGGTTCTTTCCGCTATCTCGCCCAATTTGAGACTGGCTGCGGAGAAATTTCAGGATTTAAAAATGAATATTCTCCCGTTGTTAGATCTTGTTAAACTTAAATTTACTATCTGGAGTAAATTGCCACTATCTGTCTCCGGGCGTATTAATCTGATTAAAATGATCCTACTTCCCAAACTCAGTTACTCCCTCCAACGTTCCAAACCTGAACGTTGCCCTGCTGGGAAATTGTTTGTCCCAGACCAGTCGAGGAAGAATGTGATGTCTGAGATTCATTGCTCCACGTTGGTTGGCCATCCTGGTATTTTTGGTACCAGAGATTTGGTGAGTCGGTCCTTTTGGTGGCCTACTTTGTCTCGTGACGTCAGGGACTTTGTGCAGTCCTGTGGAACTTATTCTCGGTCCAAACCTTGCTCTCGCTTTAGTGGTTTGTTAATGCCATTGCCTGTGCCCAAGAGGCCATGGACCCATATCTCTATGGATTTTATTTCCGACCTCCCTGTATCTCAGAGAATGACCGTTATTTGGGTGATCTGTGATAGGTTTTCCAAGATGATACATCTTGTGCCACTACCTAAGTTGCCATCCTCCTCTGAGTTGGTGCCCTTATTTTTTCAACAGGTGGTTCGGTTGCACGGAATTCCAGAGAACTTTGTGTCTGACAGAGGAGTCCAGTTTGTGTCCAGATTTTGGAGGACATTTTGTTCCAAACTGGGAGTTCAGCTGTCTTTTTCCTCTGCGTTCCACCCTCAGACCAATGGACAGACTGAGAGAACAAACCAGACCTTGGAGACTTATTTGAGATGTTTTGTATCTGCTGATCAAGATGACTGGGTCTCCTTTTTGCCCTTGGCTGAGTTTGCTTTGAATAATAGGGCTAGTTCAGCCACCTTGAGGTCTCCATTTTTTCTGCAATTTCGGGTTTCTTCCTCGATTTTCTTCAGGGCAGGTGGAGGCTTCTGTCTGTCCTGGTGTTGACTCTATTGTGGAGAGAATGCAGCAGATTTGGTATCAAGTAGTGGATAAGTTGTCCCTCTTTAAGGAGAAGGCCCAGCGGTTTGCTAACCGACATAGGACTGATGGTCCTTGATTTAAAGTGGGTGACTTGGTTTGGTTGTCCTCAAAAAATATCTCTATAATGGCTAAACTCCCATAGATTATATACTGAATATATGGATACCAAATCTAAACGTAAATTGTTTTTTACTCGTCAGTCATATTTTGAATTAGGAATTTTCAGTCCAGTAAGTTATTGGTATTTATGGTGCGCCAACACAACGCATCTATTACCATACTTCAAATTCAGAAACTAGATAACTCGATAGTAACCTCAACGGGTGATATATTCCAGAATTTCCATGAATATTATTAAACGTTATATAGTTCCAGAGGGTGTTTTAGCACTTCGGACTGCCTTGAATATTTATCAGACGTAAAATTTCCACATTGAGCCCCGCCCAACAAGCCTTTCTGGATGCAGACTTCACGATAGAGGAAATAAATGAAGCCATAGCGGATATGACCTCTGGAAGGCACCTGGACCGGATGGATTTCCCATAGAAATGTACAGGAAATATCGGGATGTTTTGGCACCACTCCTGCTGAGGGTGTTTCAGAGGACCTGGGAGGAAGGTTCTTTACCAGACTCCTTTTATGAGGCAAATATAATAGTGCTTAGGAAGGAGGGGAAAGGATCCTCTTGAATGTGGATCATATCGCTGGTAAATGTGGACTATAAGATCTTCACTAAAATCCTGGCCACTAGATTAAATTCGGTGATACTAGAAATAATACATCCGGACCAGACCGTTTTCATGCCCGGGAAAAATACATCTATTAATATTAGGAGAGTTCAGTCAGTGGTCCAGTACAGTTCCCTAGTGCCAGATAATGAATGGGCCTTGGCGTCGCTGGATGCGGCTAAGGCCTTCGATTCTCTTGAGTGGTCTTTTTTATCTACATGCTTACAAAAATATGAATTTGGTTCCAAATTTAGGAAGTGGATATGCGCAATGTACATGAACCAAAAGCCCGAATAATAATAAATAACTCTGTATCCGAATCGTTCTCTTTGGCAAGAGGAACAAGCCAAGGTTGCCCCCTTTCCCCGGACCTTTTCGCCCTTGCAATTGAAGCGTTGGCGATCCGTATAAGATCCACTCCAGTCATTAAAGGCATAGAAATAGCGGGCCGTTTAGATACCATTGGCTTATATGCCGATGATCTGGTGATATTTATGGACAAAGCAGAAGAAACACTACCCCATGTGATTGCTACTATAGACAAATTTAGTAATTATTCGGGATTATACATAAATTGGGATAAATCCGCCTTGATGCCTCTCTCACTGGGTCCAATGGATCACCTTGAAACATTATCCCCATTGCCTGTAGTAACTAACTTTAAGTACCTGGGAATAAATATATCAAAATATAGAGTACACTTAAAAATGAATATTCTCCCGTTGTTAGATCTTGTTAAACTTAAATTTACTATCTGGAGTAAATTGCCACTATCTGTCTCCGGGCGTATTAATCTGATTAAAATGATCCTACTTCCCAAACTCAGTTACTCCCTCCAACATAGTGCAGTACTGATCCCTAAATCTTTTTTTTCAGGCCTTAATTCATTAATCTCATCCTTTATATGGGAAAAAAAAACCCTGTTTGGGAGAGAAGAATAGACAAATCGCGGCGCCCTAAGTGCGTAAAAACAATATTATAGTCTTTAGAGTGTGCACAATTTTATGCACTCACCTGACAGAAGACTAATATGGCTTTAGATTGTGTATCCTCAAAAATCCTTCTGGGATGCTTTTCAATAGACAGGGCTTGCAGCTTGCCTCAGGTGGATCCAAGTGAAAGAGCCAGATTCAGGCTCACACAGGATGAGTAAATCAAGAAAGGCACATCCAGCCCATGAATGGCAGCGCTTCCCAGGACTCACATCCAAAGATGATATTTCATATTTTTTTATTTAATAAGTTAAAATGGAGGAGATACAACGCGTTTCGGATACAGTATATATCCTTCATCAGGTATCATAAAAACACAGTACAAATCCAAATAATATAAAATTCAGTAACACTTATATATAGTGGCAAACCTTTTATCCCAGTCTCAGACACTTGATTTAGGGAGTGGACCAAGTTCAGGAGCACACCCACCAACTTTGACAGCATAGATGCAAGAAGAAAAAAAAAAAAAAGCATTCAAACTCTCTCTATGATATCATTCAATCCATTTGGATATAATGTTCCCAGACGATATATCCAAAAAGTTTCTTTCCGGTTTAAAAGAGCAATTCCTATTTGCAACACCAGAGGGTATCTGTTCCACTGGAGTTACTTTTATGTTGAAAATTTTGTTATGTTTAATTAGCAGATGCCTTGAGAGACTATGTTTTAAAAACCCGTTTTTTGCTCTATTTCTGTGACCATTAATGCGGGACCGCAGTGTCTGCACAGTGCGTCCCACATATTGCAAACCGCAACTGCATGTGATGACATATACAACATAATCACTGCTACAGCTGAGTCTTTGTGAAATCTCAAAGACCTCACCAGTATTGTTACATTTGATAGTTTTAGCCCGTGATCTAGGATCCCACAGGTACAACATTTTTTGGAGGTGCATTTGAAAACTCCGGTTCCTTGAAAAACACCACTTGAAATTTGATCCGTACCTTTTTTATTGTTTTTTCCTTTTGAATCCAACTGTTTTTTTTAATTTACTGGGGGCCACCAAGTTTTTCAAAGTTTTCCCCTTCTATATGTAATCCCTGGTTTATCAGGGAGATGTTTTCCCAAAACAGGGTCACGCTTCAAGATATACCAATATTTTGAAAGCACAGTTCTTAGGACTTTATTTCCCCTATTGAATGTTGTCACAAAATTCAATTTCCAGCGATCATCACTTTTTTCTTTACCAATAGTCAAATGATCCCCCTTCCTATTTTTTCCTTTTAAACATTCCTCCTGTGTTTTTATTTTGTTAGCCCTATATGCACCATTTATCAAATTTTTTGGGTAACTTTTTTTCCTTGAATTTTCTTTTTAGAATTTTAGACTGAGCTACATAATCAGATTCTCTCGTACAATTCTTTCTTATACGAAAAAATTGGCTGAGGGGTATATTTACCTTCCACTTTTTGTAATGTGCACTGTTGAAATCTAAAAAGCCATTTGAATCCACCTTTTTGAAGTGGGTTTTTGTAATAATTTTTTTCCCACTATGGCGTATCTCTAGATCAAGAAACACCATTTTTTCTTTATTAAATTGTGATGTAAAGGTGATCCCCCAGGTGTTATTATTGAGCTCCTTTATAAAATGTGCCGCTTCCTCCTCTGTCCCCTTCCATATGATAATCCGATCATCAATGAAGCGCTTGTAGAGCCTTGTTTTATCATTAAAAACAGGCTTAGAGAGTGACGATGAGGACTCGAATCGCCCCATGAATAAGTTTGCGAAACTTGGCGCGACCCGAGTCCCCATCGCGGTGCCGAGCAACTGTAAGTACAGTACGCCTTCAAAAATGAACACATTGTGTTCAAGAATGAATTTGAGACCCTTTAACAGAAAGTCTCTTTGTTCAGGGAGCATCTCTGTCTTTGCTAAATAAAAACCCACCGCATTTACCCCCATTTCATGATCTATGTTGGAATATAATGAATTTACATCCAATGATATAAAGGAATAGTTGTCTTCCCATTCAATATCCCTCAATTCCTCGATTAATTGTGTGGAGTCTCTCAAATATGAAGGAAGAGACTTTACTAAATCTTGTAAAAACAAGTCAATATAATGAGAAAGATGACAAGTCAAAGACCCTATTCCTGATATTATCGGTCTGCCAGGTGGTTTTTCAGGGTTCTTATGCAATTTTGGTAAATGATAAAATAATGCCATGGTTGGCGCTGTATTTGTTAAAAACCTTTTTTCTGTTTTATTAAGAATATTCCTCTCATAGGCTTCCTTGATCATATGGTGATAGTCCCGGACAAAGGACTGAAAAAAATGAGGACATTGGGGATCTCAAAAAAATACTGATCCCATTAGAGACAAATAAAGAAAGTGAATTTATCCACAAGGAGGTACACCCAAAATCTCTATTTAATCCTCATCAACACAGAGGACCAAATATAGACACTTTTTTTTCATTAGTATCTGAAGAATTTAGGAAATGGGAAAATAATGGTAATAAAAATAAAATCGAAAAGCATGGAATTGGGAAAAATAAGATAAAAAAGGAGAATAACATCTCTAAAAGAGAAAAAGTGGCATTGGAGGATTTAAGACAAAATACAGATATAGTAATAAGGCAAGCTGATAAAGGGGGAGGAGTGGTTGTGCAAAACAGATCTGACTATATTGAGGAAGCTTTGAACATATTGTCTGATATGAGATATTACAAAATTCTAAAAGAAGATCCTACACAATCCTTTGTCCGGGACTATCACCATATGATCAAGGAAGCCTATGAGAGGAATATTCTTAATAAAACAGAAAAAAGGTTTTTAACAAATACAGCGCCAACCATGGCATTATTTTATCATTTACCAAAATTGCATAAGAACCCTGAAAAACCACCTGGCAGACCGATAATATCAGGAATAGGGTCTTTGACTTGTCATCTTTCTCATTATATTGACTTGTTTTTACAAGATTTAGTAAAGTCTCTTCCTTCATATTTGAGAGACTCCACACAATTAATCGAGGAATTGAGGGGTATTGAAAGGGAAGACAACTATTCCTTTATCTCATTGGATGTAAATTCATTATATTCCAACATAGATCATGAAATGGGGGTAAATGCGGTGGGTTTTTATTTAGCAAAGACAGAGATGCTCCCTGAACAAAGAGACTTTCTGTTAAAGGGTCTCAAATTCATTCTTGAACACAATGTGTTCATTTTTGAAGGCGTACTGTACTTACAGTTGCTCGGCACCGCGATGGGGACTCGGGTCGCGCCAAGTTTCGCAAACTTATTCATGGGGCGATTCGAGTCCTCATCGTCACTCTCTAAGCCTGTTTTTAATGATAAAATAAGGCTCTACAAGCGCTTCATTGATGATCTGATTATCATATGGAAGGGGACAGAGGAGGAAGCGGCACATTTTATAAAGGAGCTCAATAATAACACCTGGGGGATCACCTTTACATCACAATTTAATAAAGAAAAAATGGTGTTTCTTGATCTAGAGATACGCCATAGTGGGAAAAAATTATTACAAAAACCCACTTCAAAAAGGTGGATTCAAATGGCTTTTTAGATTTCAACAGTGCACATTACAAAAAGTGGAAGGTAAATATACCCCACAGCCAATTTTTTCGTATAAGAAAGAATTGTACGAGAGAATCTGATTATGTAGCTCAGTCTAAAATTCTAAAAAGAAAATTCAAGGAAAAAAGTTACCCAAAAAATTTGATAAATGGTGCATATAGGGCTAACAAAATAAAAACACAGGAGGAATGTTTAAAAGGAAAAAATAGGAAGGGGGATAATTTGACTATTGGTAAAGAAAAAAGTGATGATCGCTGGAAATTGAATTTTGTGACAACATTCAATAGGGGAAATAAAGTCATAAGAACTGTGCTTTCAAAATATTGGTATATCTTGAAGCGTGACCCTGTTTTGGGAAAACATCTCCCTGATAAACCAGGGATTACATATAGAAGGGGGAAAACTTTGAAAAACTTGGTGGCCCCCAGTAAATTAAAAAAACAGTTGGATTCAAAAGGAAAAAACAATAAAAAAGGTACGGATCAAATTTCAAGTGGTGTTTTTCAAGGAACCGGAGTTTTCAAATGCACCTCCAAAAATGTTGTACCTGTGGGATCCTAGATCACGGGGCTAAAACTATCAAATGTAACAATACTGGTGAGGTCTTTGAGATTTCACAAAGACTCAGCTGTAGCAGTGATTATGTTGTATATGTCATCACATGCAGTTGCGGTTTGCAATATGTGGGACGCACTGTGCAGACACTGCGGTCCCGCATTAATGGTCACAGAAAGAGAGCAAAAAATGGGTTTTTAAAACATAGTCTCTCAAGGCATCTGCTAATTAAACATAACAAAATTTTCAACATAAAAGTAACTCCAGTGGAACAGATACCCTCTGGTGTTGCAAATAGGAATGCTCTTTTAAACCAGAAAGAAACTTTTTGGATATATCGTCTGGGAACATTATATCCAAATGGATTGAATGATATCATAGAGAGAGTTTGAATGCTTTTTTTTTTTTTTCTTCTTGCATCTATGCTGTCAAAGTTGGTGGGTGTGCTCCTGAACTTGGTCCACTCCCTAAATCAAGTGTCTGAGACTGGGATAAAAGGTTTGCCACTATATATAAGTGTTACTGAATTTTATATTATTAGGATTTGTACTGTGTTTTTATGATACCTGATGAAGGATATATACTGTATCCGAAACGCGTTGTATCTCCTCCATTTTAACTTATTAAATAAAAAAATATGAAATATCATCTTTGGATGTGAGTCCTGGGAAGCGCTGCCATTCATGGGCTGGATGTGCCTTTCTTGATATCCTTTATATGGGGGAAGACTAGACCTAAACTCAAACTGTCTACCTTACATAGGTCTAAACAGTTGGGCGGGGCGGCACTGCCGGATTTCTTGTTATATTACTTGGCCAGGCAAGTCAGAGCTCTGAGTAGATGGATGCCTAATAGTTTGCCTAACTCAGAGAGACATCTGGCTCATGCTGCAGGGACTGATTGCTTGTTGGGGTTTTTAGAAGTAGACAAACCTAATGTCTCTGGATTATTACCCTTACTCTGGTTGGCACAGTCAGTCTGGAGACAACTTAAACGAATGGTTCGCTTTGTTGACGTTATAGCTGAAATGCCATTACGGAATAATTCCTGTTTCCCGATGCTATTAAACCACTCATCCACTCAATTCTGGATCTCATATATTTCCTTGTGTGAGACAGTGAAGGGGTGCGTACTGGACGGGGTGTATATCTCGCCCCGGTTTCTTAGCTGGGGCGCATAAGGAAAATAGGTTGGCAGTACGGCGTTCACTCCATTCCCATCCGGGACAGGCTTGCAGTTCAACCCTGAGTGAACACAGCTGCTTAATGAGACAGCCAGAAGTAGCTGCTTGGGGAGTACAGACGGGGCTCTCAGTCTGGATCTGACTTCAGACGTTGTTGGAGTCTCCTGCGAACCTCACGCTGGTAATTACTGATTATATGTGTTATTTTGGGCCAGGCTGTTAGAGTCTGGTCCCTGATAGAAAGGGAAATTATCTATGTGTAGTAAGTAGCCGGAGAGGCTTAGGATTTCTGTTTGAGTTGTTTTTATCACCTGTTGTTTGCTGTGGACTTACAATAAAGCTGGTTGCGACCAGTTACACCAGAACTGCTGTCTGTGAATGAACTGTTTCTGTGCCACTCCGTCTACCAGGACGGCGATCCCAGAGCTATATCCCCTGAGAGCTTACAATTGGTGCTAGAATGCCGGGGCAGCACAGTGGCTAAAGCAGCAGCAGAAAAAAAAAAAAAAAAGAGTTCGTCAGCAAAAGAAACGTCTGTTGGAGCAGTCTTAAAGAGACAGTAGCCCTAATAGACTTTGCAAAGAAAAAAAAAAAAAACTGCACCGCAAAACTGAACTTGTTGTGGAGAGGACTGTGGAGTGTATATGTCTTGGGTGAAGGCTGTCAGCCATCCCAAGAAGTCCGGCAGTATGGAGGAGCTCGTTAAGCACCTGGTCCAGGCCAGCAGAGCATGCAGCAGCAACACCTACAGAGCCAGCAGAGCATGCAGCAGAGCCAGCAGAGCATGCAGCAGGCCCAGCAGAGCATGCAGCAGCAGCAGGAGACTAACCGGTTATTAATGGAGCAGATTGCAGCTCTACAAAAAACTCTCAGCACCTCGTCCCCGAATGAGGACGACGGGTCACCGGCATTATCCGCTGTAAAGAAGGCGGTAAAACAGACTCTGCAAAAGATGACACCTCATGACGATGTGGATGCATATCTAGCTATATTTGAGAGACTGGCAGAGAAGGAGAATCTGCCACCATCTGAATGGGCCATGGTGGGTCGCGCCCTATCTGACTGGGGAACCCCAAAAAGCCTATTTTGACCTCAGCGAGCAGGACAGCAAAGACTATACTAAGCTGAAAGCGGAGATTCTTGCCCGCCTGGGTGTGACGAGTGCAGTCCGTGCCAGGAGAGTCCATAACTGGAGATACAGTCGAGACAAGCCTGCTCGCTCACAAATGTATGACTTGATTTCTTTAGTAAAGAAGTGGCTGGAACCTGACGTCAGCACCCCTGCTCAAATGGTCGAAAAGGTAGTGCTGGACCGGTACATCTGGGCCCTTCCCCCTGAGGTACAGCTCTGGGTCGGACAGGGAGATCCCAAAGACGCCGATCAACTGGTCAGCTTGATAGAAAGGTACTTCGCCACCAAAGACTATCTTCGTGACCCGCCGTCCGAGCGATCATCAGTTCGGAGTACCCGGCCTCCGTCATCTCCCGGTAAGAGAGTTCCAGCTGTTAGGGCAAGGGGGGCTGCTGACCGACGGGTTCAGGCCCGGGGGGACATGTGTGAGCGAAAGGGTGATACTTCCCTGTCAGGAGACCCCAGGCCTAGAAAGGTCTCCCCGTCTGAATCCCAGACCTGAGACCGTGTTGGAGATGCCGTGAACGGGGTCATATTTCAGCCAACTGTCCACTAGTGGGGGAACCTATGGACTGTGACGCTGGACAGCCCCTCTTTCCTCGCGGAACCCGTGTGCGTGGCCACCCCAGTCGAGGAGACTGGCCCACAACTGTCTCAGGTGGTTATAAATGGCTGCCCAGTACAGGCCCTCCTAGACTCAGGGAGTCGAGTGACTCTGGTACATGCCAGCATGGCTGATAGGGACTTCATCCCCGATAAACACCTGAGCGTGGTGTGCATACATGGAGACACCAAAGTCTACCCGGTAACTTCCATGGACTTCGTCACAAAACTCGGGGAGATTTCGTATGAAGTGGGGGTAGTGAAGAACCTGATGCACCCCGCCATATTGGGTCGTGACTTTCCCCTGTTTTGGGATGTTTGGAGAAAAAACGGTTCTACGGGACAGTGTGATGGGGCTCCTACTGAGGTTGCGCGGCTCAGAGGGGCGGAACACAATGCTAGTGGGCCGTTAAACTTATGTGATGATGATAATAAGGATGATAATGATGATGATGCTAATCATAATAATGATACTGATAATGATGATGACCGTGATAAAGATGAATTTCCATTACAGGTGATGTTGGGGGAGGGGGATGACGGTACTCTAGAACAGAATGTCCCTGACCTACCAGTGTCCCGTGGCAATTTTGGGAGTGAACAATTGTGAGACCCCACTCTTAAACATGCCAGGGAGAATATAACTGTTCTGAATGAGGTCCCACAAGAGCCCGGCTCTGATGAAAGATTTCCCCATTTTGCCATGAACAATGACCTGCTGTATAGGGTCACTAAAGTAAAGGGAGAGGCCGTGAGTCAGCTCCTAGTACCTAAGCCATATAGAAGTATGGTGTTAGGTTTGTCACATAACCACGTGCTGGGTGGGCACCTGGGGATGGACAAGACCCAGGAAAGAATCCTCCAGAGGTTTTACTGGCCAGGGGTTTATCGGGAGGTGGAGGATTATTGCAAAACCTGCCCCACGTGTCAGATAAATGCTCCGGTGTCTCACTTCCGCAGTCCCTTAGTCCCGCTGCCGGTAATAGAGATACCATTTGAAAGGGTAGCGATGGACTTGGTGGGTCCTATTGTAAAATCAGCCAGGGGGCACCAATACATACTAGTGGTACTTGATTATGCAACCCGGTACCCCGAGGCTGTTCCTTTAAGAAATATGGCGTCTAAAAATATTGCACGGGAACTCTTTCATATGTTTTCCAGGACAGGAATCCCTAAAGACATCCTCACGGACCAAGGCACACCTTTTATGTCCAAGGTGATGAAGGAACTGTGTAAGTTGCTTAAAATCTCGCACATTCGAACATCCGTGTATCACCCACAGACGGATGGGCTGGTTGAACGTTTTAATAAAACGTTAAAACATATGTTAAAGAAAGCAGTAGAGAAAGATGGGCGGGACTGGGACTACCTGTTACCCTACTTAATGTTTTCGGTCAGAGAGGTGCCCCAAGCCTCTACGGGGTTTTCTCCCTTTGAGTTGGTATATGGTCGGCACCCGCGGGGCTTGCTAGACATAGCCAAGGAAGTATGGGAAACCGAGGCAACTCCATACAAGAGTGTTATAGAGCATATTGCCCAGATGCAAGAGAGAATTGCTAAAATTATGCCATTGGTTAAGAATCATCTACAGAGAGCCCAAGAAGCTCAAAGCAGGGTATATAATCGGTCAGCAAAAATTAGGACTTTCAACCCCGGGGATCGAGTCCTAATCCTAATTCCCACGGTGGAAAGTAAGTTTTTGGCCAAGTGGCATGGCCCATACGAGATAGTACAGAAAGTGAGCGAGGTCACTTACAAAGTACACCAACCTGGGAGACAAAAGCCCTACCAGGTGTACCATATCAATCTGATCAAGCCCTGGAGGGACAGAGAGGCATTGTTGGCCTCGGGTGAAGTAGAGAAAGGGTTAAAACCATCTCTACCTCCTGTGACCATTGGTGAGACATTGTCCGTGCACCAAAAACAGGAAGTACGGGAGTTTCTGCAGAAAAATCAGCAGAGGTTTTCTGACTTGCCCGGCCGGACTTCTCTCGTAAAACACCATATCGAGACCGAGCCCGGTACTAAGGTCAAGATAAAACCGTACAGGATTCCGGAAGCCCGCAGAAAGATAGTCTCTACTGAAATCAAACGCATGCTAGACCTCGGGGTTATTGAGGAGGCCCAAAGCGAGTGGTGTAGCCCGATTGTCCTGATCCCAAAACCTAATGGAACCTGGAGGTTCTGTAATGATTTCAGAAAGTTGAACGACGTGTCAAAGTTTGACGCATACCCGATGCCACGGGTAGACGAGCTAATCGAGAGGTTAGGGTGTGCCCGTTATATTACAACCCTCGATCTGACAAAAGGGTACTGGCAGATACCACTGTCTGAGGAGGCAAAAGAAAAAAACGGCCTTTGCAACCCCGGAAGGTTTGTTTCAGTATCTGGTGATGCCATTCGGGTTGCATGGAGCCCCAGCTACCTTTCAGAGGCTTATGGACCTGATCCTGCGCCCGCATCAAGCCTATGCAGCTGCCTACCTGGATGATGTGGTAATTTTCAGTTCCGATTGGGAGAGCCACCTCGCTAAGGTACAAGCCGTCTTAGACTCGATAGGCGGAGCTGGGCTGAACATAAACCCAGAGAAATGTGCAATTGGCCTAGAAGAGGCCAAATACCTGGGCTATGTCATTGGCAGGGGGCTGATTAAGCCACAAATCGATAAGGTAGAGGCAATTCAGAACTGGCCTATACCCCTCACAAAACGACAGGTCAAAGCGTTTCTGGGTATCACTGGGTACTATCGCAGATTCGTACAAATTTATGCCTCCATTGCGGCCCCATTAACCGACCTGACAAAAGGTGGGAAGTCAAAAATGATAGATTTGAATCCAGAGGCAGAAAAAGCATTTCAGTCGTTGAAAATGGCTTTGTGTCAAAGACCAGTTCTGGTCACCCCTAATTTCAGGGAAGAGTTTCTGGTTCAAACTGATGCCTCTAAATGTGGGGTTAGGGTCGTGAAGGGTGAAGAACACCCAGTCATGTATCTTAGTCGAAAAATGACACCGGCTGAACAAAATTATGCCATTGTGGAGCGAGAGTGCCTCGCAATCAAATGGGCGCTGGACTCGCTGCGCTATTACCTCTTGGGTAGGAAATTTAAATTGCAGTCAGACCATGCTCCTCTGGCATGGATGAAGCAGAACAAGGAAAGGAATGCCAGGGTGACAAGGTGGTTCCTTTCGCTTCAAGAATTCAATTTCTCGGTCGAGCATAGACCTGGGAAATTACAGGGTAATGCTGATGCCTTATCCAGAGTTCACTGTCTCTTTGGAGTTGTTGACCAGCCCTCCGGTCTGGAGAAGAGGGGGGGGATATGTGAGACAGTGAAGGGGTGCGTACTGGACGGGGTGTATATCTCGCCCCGGTTTCTTAGCTGGGGCGCATAAGGAAAATAGGTTGGCAGTACGGCGTTCACTCCATTCCCATCCGGGACAGGCTTGCAGTTCAACCCTGAGTGAACACAGCTGCTTAATGAGACAGTCAGAAGTAGCTGCTTGGGGAGTACAGACGGGGCTCTCAGTCTGGATCTGACTTCAGACGTTGTTGGAGTCTCCTGCGAACCTCACGCTGGTAATTACTGATTATATGTGTTATTTTGGGCCAGGCTGTTAGTCTGGTCCCTGATAGAAAGGGAAATTATCTATGTGTAGTAAGTAGCCGGAGAGGCTTAGGATTTCCGTTTATGAGTTGTTTTTATCACCTGTTGTTTGCTGTGGACTTACAATAAAGCTGGTTGCGACCAGTTACACCAGAACTGCTGTCTGTGAATGAACTGTTTCTGTGCCACTCCGTCTACCAGGACGGCGATCCCAGAGCTATATCCCTGAGAGCTTACACTTGATTAAAGATTTATATGATCACAATGTCCTAATGTCCTTTGAACAAATGCAGATTAAATACAGTGTCCCAAGATCACAATTTTTCCGATCCCTACTGCTTAGATCAGCAATTCAATCATATCTACGTAACAGAAATATGACCCAAGCAATATCATCCTTCCCTTTGATAGGGATTTTCAAATCACAAGGCCCCCAGGGTCTTATTTTTACCCTATATACTTATATGTTGTCCGCGGGCTCTGACTCTGCTTTATCGTCAGTAAGGGAGAGGTGGAGGTCTCTAGTTCCAGATATTCAAAATGAAGATTGGGAGGAGATTCTTGGTTCTCCAATCGGGGTGTCTCCATCAGCCAATTACAAAATGACTCACATGTATATAGTGCACCAGTCATATCTGACCCCACTACGGCTATTTAGGATGGGGTGGTCTCAATCCTCAGAATGTTTAAGATGCCATACAATGGATGCAGATTTTATACATATGGTGTGGGGATGCCCAACTATTCTATCTTTTTGGAGCAAGGTGACCACGCTGTTAACCTCCCTCATAGGCACTCCTGTTCCTCTCACGCCATGGGTATGTCTATTTGGTGTGCTGGAGGAAGAGATATGGAGACACCATGTCAAAATTCTTCTGCGGGAGACACTTTTTTTTTTTAGCCAGGAAAATATTGGCCTTACACTGGATGGGTAATCAACATCCTTCTCTTAGAGCTTGGATTGAACTGGTAAATTCAATTATACCATACGAGTGGACACTATACCAGAACAGAGGTTGCTTGGGGAAGTTTAATAAGATCTGGGATGTATGGAATGCAACTCACCTCACTATAACAGCGCGTAGATAGTGGTTTGTTATTAGCATAATAGCTGTAGAGAAAATATATTGGCTTATACTTTTATAGGTTTAGCATGTCATCAGTGCTATGGAAGTTGTTTGGGCAGCAGGGTAGGAAGTTAGATATGTTAGTTGTAATGTATTATTCTGGGTTATGCATGACCAAGCATTTGTATAGATGAATAACGGGTTCTTGTAACTACTCCTAGATTATCCATAGGCCTTGCAAGAGAGTGAGGACCTGTGAAATTGAAATCTGTACTAAAAGCAATATTCAAGCTTGTTGGTTTTCTTCCATTACAGATATTATGATAATTGTGTATACATTGCACTGTCTATTTACAAAATGTGTATATCTGTTTGTTGTTGTCTAATAAACGAATTAAAAAAAAAAAAATATCCCTATGAAGGTCGCATCTCCAAAATTTAAGCCAAGGTTCATTGGACCTTATAAGATTGTGGAGATTATTAATCCCGTTTCCTTCCCTTTGCTTCTTCCAGGAACATTCAAGATTCACAACGTATTTCACAAATCTTTATTGAAGAGATTTGTCGAGCCAGTGGTTCCTATGGCTGCGCCTCCTGATCCTGTTTTGGTTGAGGGCATTTGGAGTATGTGGTTGAGAAGATATTGGATTCTCGTTTGGCCAGGCAGAGACTCCAGTATTCGGTGAAGTGGAAAGGCTATGGTCAGGAGGACAATTCTTGGGTGTTTGCTTCTGACATTCATGCTGAAAGACTGGTCCGTGCCTATCACAGTGCTCATCCTGATTGTCCTGGTGGCACAAGTGAGGGTTCGGTGACCCCTCCTCAAGGGGGGGGGGTACTGTTGTGAACGTATTGGAGACAACTTTGGAGCTGAAGCTCCCTCTGGTGGTT